>CAKNEU010000270.1:0-29258 GCA_930272665.1 Mariannaea elegans | reverse complement strand
AAGTATTACTCTTTCTAACCTTTTAAAAAATTAGATTTTTACTATATTAAATATTAAAAAGAATTTAATATAATTATATATTGCTATTTTATATAAAAATAATCTTCTCCTTAACTTTTATAAATTCTTAATATTAATAATATAAGAAAGCTCCTGCTAAAAGCAGTTAATAGTTATATTATGCCCTTTCTACTACTTGCAATAGCTATAGCTTCTACTAGCTATTGCTGCCTAGCTTTACCTATAGATAAAAAGGACAATTAGTTATTTAACTGCTTAATTTTTATTATCTTAACTTGTAAATAGCTTTATTTCCTTAACTAAAGAAGCAGCGCCCTTTACAACAGCGTAAAATAACAGGCTTGGGGTTCTTTATATTAAGCCTCTTATCTTTAATAATAAGGCTAAAGCCGCATCGCTTAGCAATATTATCAATAGCCTTGCAGGCAGCTTTAAAAGAAGGAAAAAGCTAGCTCTAAATAGCCTTAAGACCAAAGGCCTGCTTGTTAAGTTAGCTCATTTTAGGTTTATGGGGATAATCTATTAGGTTTAATAAGGACAATAAAGCTTTTATTTAGCGGGGCAGATTGGTAGGAGGGCTGGAATTGGCGTCAAACGGTTACCAGCCACTTTTAGGGGGCTGGATAGACCCAATAGGGGGGCTTTTTATACCCGCCCTAATTAAAGCACGCTCTTCAGCTACTGTTAGAGAAGGCAGCCGGCCTCCTTTTCTAGTAGATGAAGGCAGTGACTTTCTCTCTTTCAATTGATATATATATTTCTTCGTCAGAGGCACAGTGGCTTTATGTATTACAGCAATCTCTACAATGCTCATTTTTTGTAGTGCGGGGTTACGTCGAGTTATCCGTGTGACAAACCTCACCGCTCAAGTAAGCACGCGCCACACGAGCCGCAGCCCGGCGGGATTTCTCTGAAATTCAAGCCATGATGAATTCAAAATAGATATAATGTGTATTTCAAATTTCAGATTAATTGGGGCAAAAATGATGAAGTTGTGATGGAGTTATGCTGGAAAAGGTGGCTACGGTTTCGACGCAGTTACGGATTTTGGCACCAGCTCTCCGTCGGAGAGCTGGGGGCCTTAGCCGTGCCGGCCCGGCTTAGTCAACCCAGCGGGTACGCCCCCGCGGGATATCTCCTTACAAGCAGCTTATTAAACTAACTGCCCATTGGTAATAGCTTCAAGGGCGTAAGAAAGGTCTATTTCTGATAAGAAGATGAGGTTCATAGAGAGCAAAAAAAAGGGAAGCGATTGGACATAAATTGGCAGAGATATTGCTAATACAAATTGGGTGGCTGAGAGAGAAGAAGGAGGATTTAGCCAGCGCGGGATGGGGCACCTAATTGCTGCAGGGACGAGATTCTGAAGCTATTAGACCCCGTGGGGTAAAACAATGGGCCTTCCTCTCCCCCACATCTCCGCAGAGTGATATTGACTTTATGTACTTCTCAAAAACTCCCTCCACTTGGGTCGCTTGTCTCCTCGGCTACGTCGGGTGGCCACATGGTGTCCAATATTCCGTCGACACTCCTTAGCTTCCACCTGTGGACTTGGTTGCATTATGAAGGGGTATCCCCCTCGCGTCTGGTTTGCGCAGCCTCTATCCCGTCTAAGTCCCTGTATCAATCGCATATACCCTTCTCCCCGTTAAGGGACTTACGCAGGGCTTCACTCTCTCTCCAAGTAATACAAAAATCAAATCTCAGCATTTGTATTTGGAATCAGTCTCAACTCTGACGCCAGTAAGATGTCTCCCTCGTCCTTCTTGGAGACGGAAAAACTCCCCAAAAAGGAGACTCTGGGTAACGTCCAACTTCGACACCCCGAAACCAACGAAATCATCCTCGTACCAACCCC
This sequence comes from Mariannaea elegans, assembly GCA_930272665.1. Taxonomy (NCBI): domain Eukaryota; kingdom Fungi; phylum Ascomycota; class Sordariomycetes; order Hypocreales; family Nectriaceae; genus Mariannaea; species Mariannaea elegans. The sequence continues at coordinate 27,379 of CAKNEU010000270.1, read as the reverse complement.
AACCAATGACCCGAACGATCCATTGAACTGGTACCTTCACAAATACTGGCTCCCACAGACCATCAACTGACATACCACAGGTCCAAAGCATACCGCGTCTATATTGCCACCCTCGTCTCCGTCGCAATCTTCCTCAGCAACTTTCTCGCCGCCGGCCCGTCCGTCGCCATCGTCCAGACCGCCCAGGACTTCTTTGGCGAATCCAACCTTAATCTCAATGGCAGCATCGCCAAGGTGTCGTACTTTTTCACCACGACCGCTCTACTTCAGGGCATGGGCAACTTGTTCTGGATGCCCATTATGATCAAGTTTGGTCGACGGCCGCTATATATTTTCTCGTTTGCCTTGTATACTGCCACTGCTGGGTGGGCAGGGGCTCCGACTTCATATGGGAGTGTTTTGGCTGCAAGGATCCTGATGGGGCTTGCAAATGGTGCGGCGGAGTGTCTTGCTCCGTTAACAATTGCTGATATTTTCTTCCTCCATGAACGGGGTACTATTATGGCGTAGGTACTTTGACTCTATGGCCTTAGGATGATGCTTACTATAATTTTAGTTTTTATACTGCCGCGCTCTCTTCTGGTGTTGCTGGCGGCATCCTTATCGCCGGCCTCGTTACGATTCACCTTCACTGGCGGTACATTTATTACATCTCCGCCGCCTTGATAGGCGGTTGCACTATTCTCATCATCTTTACCCTCCCTGAGACCGAATACCGACGATCACCTACTGCTGCTCACGAGAATGACTTGGGTGTGGATGAATTAACCGCCGTGGCTAAGGATGACGCTGATGCTGAAATTGCCTATGATGAACTTGCGACTGACCTGAGACCAAAGAAGAAGACCTACATGCAACAATTGCGTATCTTCACAGGCTCATATACAAACGAGACCTTGTTTAAGCTCTTTATCCGTCCAGTTGTGCTTCTGGCCCTCCCTCCCGTCCTTTGGGCAACCCTCGTCATGTCTGTCACCATTGGCTTCCTAGTGGCCATCACATCCAACTTTGCCAGTGCGTATAGCACCGTCTACGGGTTTAAGACTTACCAGACTGGGCTCTGCTTGATTGGGTCTCTGATAAGCTCCTTGATTGGCATCCTTTTTGGCGGTCATCTTAGCGATATGATTGCAGATTACTTTACCAGGAGAAACAATGGTGTTCGAGAGCCCGAGATGCGCCTGCCGGCCATGGTAGTGTCCATGGTTACTGCCCCTCTTGGTCTGGTTTTGTACGGCGTGGGGATTGGAAAGGCTCTGCACTGGATGGTCCCGACGATCGGACTGGCACTCTGTAAGTCCTGCTTTCTCCAATATCTGCTTGGTGTATCTAACATTGATAGTAAACTTTTCCATTGTCCAGGTTACAACCGTTAGTCTTGTCTACACCATCGATGCCTACCGTCCTGTTGCTGGTGAAATTACCGTTTCACAGTTTGCATTCAAGTGTCAGTTTCACAGGTATCAAGTCCGCTTGACTCAGCTAACGTACCAACAGCTGCCTTTGGTTTTCTTCTCTCCTTCTATACTAACCCTTGGATTGCAAAGTCTGGCTACGAACGAGCATTCGGCGCCATGGCAGGTATCTCAGGCGGAGTCATCATGTGCTGGGTCATCTTTTACTTCTTTGGCAAGAAGATTAGACAAGCTACTTGGAAGTGGGGGTTTGTGGAGCGCTTGATTCATTGGCATGAGGATCGAGAGGTTGGAGAATAAGTTGGATGTAGTATGTAGTAGCCAGTATGGTGCTGACATGTTCCGGTGACACGTATAGCTATACAGTTTGTAGTGATCCAACTATTTTGTGTGACCACTTGAATCACTCCCGATAAACAGGTGATCATTTGAGCGTTGACAATGTCATATTCTTTAAGACCTGTAAACACTAGAAAGTCTCAATTGAGACAGGCTATTTTCTTGCTAATGATTCACCAAAGAATTGGACCCTGATCACCCAAATGCCATTAATTACTACAGTATTAGCCCTAGCCTCTAAGACCCTTTGACCGCATCCAGGGTTGATCCCTTCTCCCCCCACCCCTCATCAACTACACTCTACCGTACTCATCTGCCTGTCCTTCCCAGCCCCAATGTTGCGGTCTGTGTGCATTTGCCTGCTACGACAGATACGCGATCCCCGAGCTTGCGAGCCGGCGGATCTATTCCTCCGAGATCTGCGGGTTCGGAAAGGAAAGAGGTAGCTCGGCCTGAAAATACCAGCTTATATGCGCCAGTGAGCGCAGCCTGGGACGTACTGCTAGAAGAGGGGGGATAATTGTAAGAGTTTCCCTTATATACTAATATATGGTGTAATTCTAGTACGTTATGCTAGAATTGGTTGTTCTTTTTGGGCTTTGCCTGAGGGGCCTATTGCACGGAGAGTCACACCACGCCAGCTAGCTATATAGACTATAAAATTCTTATAATTTAAGATATATAGAGTCAATGCCTATGCTTTAACATCTACTAGATTTATAGGCAAGTTGACATGTCTTGCCCTTAGAAACTCTCCAACACTTTTAGCAAAACCGTCAAGCCTAGTGTTGCTGCTGACTCCTTCCTCTAGAATGCCTCGAATCACAAAATGCACGGCCCAGATATTTGCAAATTCGCATCTTTCAATCTGGAAGTGGTCCTTCCATTCAGCCCCGAGGAGATAGATGAGGCGGGAGGTAGTCATGAATGCCTGAAGCCATGGCCAAGCTCGTGCGTCACGTACCCAGAATCCAACATTAGCATTTCCGCCCTTATCCCCTGAGCGAGCAAAGACGAGGTCACCAAGGGGTCGGACTGTGGTGCTACCTTCTGTAATAGCGTTCCTGTCTCCCTTCGGTTCATAAATCCTCTGTGGCGGTATTGTAGATATATAGCTAGACTCCTTTTTAGGGCGGACCTCGTGACATCCAGCCTGGCCTACAAATTGAACAGCCAAGGAGATCATAGACTGGGGTATAAGAGCCGGAAAATACTTGACGTACATCCTGGGTTCGAGGGTCCTCCAATCCATATGAAGATGGAGACCACAATAACCACCAATCCCATTGTAGAATATGGCACGCTTAAATTCATGAATAGCCTGCTCGGTAGGAGCTTGAACAAGCATTCTAATTTGAACTGTAGCTTCTGCTTCGGTGGAGGGATTTGGCTGAGAGGCTCCATACTTCTCGATACTAATTGTGGTGTAGTCTGCCTTGCTGAGCCGATCCGTGATGCCGACCTTCATTTGGTTAAATTTGAAGTCAGTGTTGAGGCCAACACAGAATGCAGACAACTCCGCCTGGTAGCCTCCCAAGAGACACACGGCAAGCTTTGTTGTTTGTGGTGCTTTGATGCCTTGGATATTGCTGATTCGGACTCGGTCTTTGGCGATTTGTTCCACTTTTACACCGTCGATAACGGCAATAACATCAGGATTCAGGTAATGACTACCTTGAATCTCGTACAGCAGCTGTGCTTTGCACGTATCGACAGTTACTGCGCCGTTGGTCCCGTCTGGCTTGGTGATGACAGCCGTACCATCGTGACTGATTTCGGCGATTGGGAAGCCAAGATCATGAATCTTCGAGATTTCATGTGCGCCACAAAAGTTGCCTCCGGTCACATATGGGCCGCATTCGATTAAATGGCCCGCCATAAGGGCACCAGCCATCTCAGTGAGGCTGTCTGCTGTCCAGTTATGCCACCAGTATGCCAACCCCATGGCGGGACTATCGTCTGTACAACGTCCACATATGACGATATCGGCACCTTGTTGTAAGGCCAGAACAATCCCATCTTGCCCTGTGTATGCATTTGCTGAGAGGATCTCAGACTGGTCTGACCCAAGTAGTTGATCACCATCCAAGTGCTTCAACGAGGCTAGGTTCCCTTGACGTGCGCAGGCAGTCAAATCGTCGCCGGTCACCCAGGCTATCTTTACTTTGTGCTGCGGGTCAAGACTCTTGAGGTATTCGTCAACTCTCAGGGCCAGACCACGAGGATTCAGTGCCCCCCCATTGTGAACTGCCTTGATCCCTTTCTGCATCAACAACCGCGCCGCGTCACCGCCATGGTAAGCTAGTTGGTCGAGGAAGCCGGTCTCATAACCGGCTGATTCGGGGTCCGACGTCTTTAGCTCAATAGCCTTCCAGGCGATGTTGAACTCCGCCAGGTAGTCCGCTGTGATGGCATCGACATTTCCGTCTTTGGCTAGCCGATATATTTGATCAATGCCGTCGCCGACCGCGCCGGAAACATTGCCAATACGTATCGGGCGTCGCGGGTTGGCTGAGTGGGACATGTTGGAGTGGAAACGAGGCAAGACACCAGACAGGATAGATCTTAGGATGAGTTTGAGAAGACGATGACTTGAAGAGCGTGGTAGATTAGATGCAGAATAGGAATATTTTAAAATAAAGATGCAATTTTTTGATGCGGAAAAGCCCTGCCAATACATACCCGAAGTGGAAATTTTGTTGCAGTACTGAGTCATTAGGCGGAGGGGCTTCTGTATTTTTGAGGCGAATCATAACGCATGCAGGATGTGACTACTGGGCCCTTTTTTTGATGGTGGAAAGTATCGAGCTACGGTGCGTTCCGCATTGTGTGAAAGGACAAGCTTAATCGAAATACCTAGTTAGATCCCCCTGACAGGACACGCCCTCCTACAAAGAGGTGACCCGAGATCCCGCTTGGTACTGTATTTCAATAAGCTTGTCCTTTCACACAATGCGGAACGCACTGTAGCTCGATAGTGATGAGCCCGGGACGGGTAATTCCCTGCAACTTCCACTGTCGTTGCTCAATATCTTCGGCACAAGCCACCACATAGCCAGCATACAGCCGGTCCTCAAAAAATAGAGAGCTACAAGCAGCTTTTAGGGCACACCACAGAGGTATGCATGCCCTCACACCGGCAAACCGCAGTCTAAAATGGATCTCAATTCAGATCACTTCGAAAGTCTCAGCAATCTAGGGGGGTATGCCAAACGGAGCCTATAAGCTATTGTTAATGAGTACACGAGCGGTGTACATTCCCTTTTGCCTCAGTTGGTAGTGTGACAGAAAGTCTAGATAGATTGAGAAAACCAGTTTATTAATGCAAAAAGCCTCGGAGCCAAGCAGATTTAAATCCGAGTTATCCATTGATGACCCCTTCAGCCAGGGTGATCCATGTCAGCTCGGCTAGTGGAAGGAAGAGCAAGACCCAATGGTGTCGACTTTCGGCCCCAAGAACAGACTACTGACTCAAATGGCAACCCTCCCCAAGACGACCCTGGGAATTTTCCACGGCTTGCGGGTTAAATTGAGTCAGCGATCTTCCCCAGGTTCTCCTTTGGATTTAGGCCCAGACTTCTGATGATGATCGTTTCATCGGCGTTGGTCCTCCACATTCCCCAGATTCGCAAATTGCGGGGTTTTAGCCTACCCAATGTGTTCCCTACTTGTAGGGGCATAGTTGTTGTTACCCCGACATCCGGGGAATGGATTTTAGGTACTCCATACATGCGAAGCTAATGACTCAGCTTGGATGGAGCTTTGTTGAAGCCCCCAGAGCAAGACGCGATGTTAACTACCATATCGAAGTATATTAAGACTGAGAACACAAGCAGGATTCTTCTTCTTTTCATTTTGAACTCCATTCAGAGCTCTCCGTTACAGAAGCATCTCACAAACTCTTTTCTTCTTGTGACACCTCTAAACACAAGGGGAAAAGCCTTGCATCAAGACAATGGCGAATCTACCGGAAGCCCCTTCGCAGGACCACATCGAGGTCGTCCCTGATTGCGTGTCTAGAAATGAAGAAGAAAGAGATGACGACGAAGTTTCGGTGCGATCAGAGGCACGTGGTGATGACTTACCAGAAGGTTACTTCTTGTCCTTTCGATTCATTGGGATGGTTGTGGTGAGTGATACTGCTACAAGCCCATGTCCATTCTCGAGGCGAATCGCGGATCCTGGCTAACTGGGGATGTTTCAGGGCTTTGCGCTATGTGCTCTTTCCGCAAACATGTTCGTAATCATGCCGACCAATATCCTTTCCTATATCAATGAAGATATTGGTTAGTACCATCCCAAACTACTATGGACAGGGCCCTAATCAATTAGCGATCTAGGTCCTAGCCCATATATCGCCTGGGTTAATATTGCAAGAACTTTGAGTCTGTCATTCGCATACACTATCATGGGTCGCCTGTCGGATCTTTTCGGTCGCCGCTGGTTTTATCTCCTTGGGAATATCGTCTCTCTCCTCGGGATCATTGTGTCAGCAACAGCACAAAACGTGAATAGCCTGATCGTGGGGGCTGCCGTCTGCGGCCTCGGAGAAACGGTCCAGTTGAGCTTCAACGTAGCTCTCGGAGAGCTTGTACCTAACAAGTATCGACCTGCCATCCTGTCATTCGTCTTCTTGACAAACTCGCCGTTCACGACGTTTGGACCGATCCTAGGTACGTAGTAAGACTTCGAAAGACCCAGCGACTCGTGACACTGACTAGTACAGCCCGCCACTTTGTCTCCAACCCAAATATGGGTTGGAGATACTGCTATTTCATCAATATCGCATGCACATCACTAGGTGTCGTCCTTCTATTCTTTTGCTACCATCCTCCGACATTCGCGCTACTACACGAACGGAAGACAAAGCGACAGATTTTGGCACAGCTTGACTGTTAGTTTCTACATCACTTTGTCAAAAAAAAAAAAAAAAAAGGAAGTTCTAACTAGGAAAATCGTGCAGATGTAGGAATATTCCTCTGGACCGCTGGTCTCACATCCTTTTTAATGGGAGTCTCCTGGGGTGGCTCCATCTACCCTTGGAAATCAGTCGCCCCAATCACCGCGATTGTACTCGGCGTGTGTCTTTTGGTCACGCTGTTTCTATATGAAACGTACATGAAACTTGAGTACCCAGCTATTCCAGTTAAGCTTTTCCCAAATCGAGGATTTATGAGCTTGGTCTGTTGCGCAACTATCGCTACAGTACGTCGATTTAACTTAGCTTTACAAGATATTATGCTTACAGGAGTATCTAGATGTTCTATTACTCAGCTCTTCTTCTTTGGCCGCAGCAAATTGCGAAGTTCTTCACGTCCGACATCACTTATGCGGGTTGGCTATCGGTGAGTACTTAGGCTAATCATCCACACAGCAGAGATGTTCTTGCTAAGCGGACCAAAAAAGTGCACTGTAGCAAGCGCAACTGTTCTAGGTCAAATATGTGCTGGTGGCATAATTCGATGGGCCGGCAACGTCCGTTACTGGCTGATCTTTTCGGCTTGTGCCATGTGCGCCTTCGTGGGCGGCCTCGCTGCGTTGACGCCACAGCGCAAAGCCCTAGGCATCGCCTTCACTCTGCTAGGACCCTTTTTTGTTGGGTTTATTGAGCTCTCCTCCCTCGCACTTGCTCCTCTATTTTGTAAAGCAGCTGACATCGGGGTCGCTTCTGGCCTCTTGGCTTCTATTCGATCAGCGGGAGGGTCTGTGTCCGTGGCTATCTATGTAGCCATTCTTAACAATCGACTTGCCACGACGCTTCCCGCGAATATCGGGCCAGTGGCCATTCAAGCCGGGTTGCCCCGCGACCAGGTGGCAGGAGTTGTTGCTGCTGTCGAGGCTGGGACACTTGCGAAACTACCAGGACTCACTCCCGAAATTTTAGCTGCCGTGAACAAAGTCATTCCTACGGCATATTCGCAAGCTTTTAAGACTGTGTACCTGTCTAGTTTGGCCTTTGGAGGGGTCGCTATCTTAGGTAGTCTGTTCTCAAAAGATGTACAGAAGCACTTGACCGACAAGGTTGAACGAAAGATGCATGGGAAGGTGGAAGAAACAGTAGGTAAAGTGGTTGAGAAGGAATAGGATCATACTGAATGAAGAGTGGAATGGCCTTATGCACTGCGCGCGCCCATCTCCCCGACGCTCAATTCCACTACTAAATGCCAGAGTCGTCTGATACTACATTCTTCCTTTGTGTAGTTTCCGTCCCAGCCTGCCGCTTTGCTGTGATACATCTTTCGCTCATCGAGTTTCCCTGTCCGCTTTTCAACTCCACATACCCAATGTCCAAAAGGCCACATGTGGCTCTGTCTTTAAGCGCTCCGCCCAACTCCAAGTTGGTCTATTATGTTTAACTTACAAGTATACCTACTACTACTTTATTAGTCTACTAATCTTCCTTCCTTTAACGTACTTAGCTCGAGGTTGATAAGACCGACAAACGGGAGGCCCTGTTCCGAGAAAAAAATTGAGAAGGCTATAGAAGACTGTACGACAACACGACTGTACCTTCACTCAAACGGAAATGGGATCGAGATTGACAGCCTTTAGTTTCAAACAATTACTATGGTGCACACTTGTGCAGTAGTACGGCCTGTACACTGGTGCAAGCCAATGGCATCATTGATGGTATAGCTTGCGTAGTAAGCGGCATAGAAACAATGGAAGTGTACAAAATAAACGAGGCAGCCGACATGACCAGCTTCATAGAATATTTTTGGTACCGGTGTGGTATTTTGTTCGATGAGAATTTGGGTTACTACCAGGTCGAGAATGATAGAGCGGTCGTGTGCCCCCCGACATCGAAGGAAATGGAGAGGAAGGGCAATCGGATATCGTGATGACGAAATTCTATTTGCGTCTGTCACATAAAGGCTGTTACTGACGGAACGGAGCCGCGGGACCGAGCCGCGGGACCAAGCCGCCAGAAGCTAACCCAGCTAACAACCTACCCTAACGAAGGATATCAACTATCCTGACTATAAAAGACCTACCTTTTTCCTTCCAATAGCTAGAAATTAAGACATTCTATGACCTCAATCCTCCCTCTTGTTGTGATAGCGTCACATTCAGAACATGAACAGAATCAGTCCAAGATATCAAATGTTAGTGTCAACTTTCCTCCCTCCATCCAAACGGGAATAATGTAGACATTCTAAATAAGATTGTCTTGTCTTGTCTTGCCAGTAGACAGAAGAGTGTATTAGTAATCATTAAGAGTAAAGGAATCCATGAATATTAAGATTAGTTTTTATTACTGTCCTGTCCCGAGCAGACTGCCATGCTCGTTCGACTACGAAGTACGAATACATCGTACATATAGTATGGTATAGATATTCTAGGGTTCAGCTTGCATAATACCGGTAATAGGGTCACAGACAGAAATGCACTAATCCTAAATCACCCAGTCCGCGGACAAAACCAAACAAATTTCCAGCACAAATGTTGGACGTATTCTTGGGTATTTCCTCTCCCAAGGACTTAGACGGGCCCTTACATGATCCTTCAGCCAATTGTTTTTTTAAGATGCCAAGTCCCTTATGTCCTCCCCAGTGCTCTTCAAAAAGTATTTGCATGTCCGCTCATTCACCTTGACCCTATCCGTTGTATGAGTTGCTGCCTAAATCTCAAGATGGCCCTCATTCAGGATGTCAGGCAGCATCTTCGACGACGAAACACTATCCTGGATGCTTGCTATAACTCTGTACCCGGAAGTCATGAAGAAAGGCCGAGAGGAGCTCGACTACATAGTCGGGAGGGACAGGATGCCTCAATAGGACGATGAGCAGGACCTCGCGTGCCTTCGTGCCATGATCAAGGAGACTCTGCGATGGCGGCCGGTGAATAAGTTTGGCATATATTATGCCTCGACCGAGGGCGATTGGTATAAGGGCCACTTCATTCCCAAAAACTCGGTAGTCGTCCTTAATTGGTGGCAAGTACTTGTACTTAGCAGCAGCAGCAGCAGCATCTGCCTTGTCTGCGGAAATGAGGTTTGGCTGAAATGTTGTTTCCGAACTGTAGGGCGATTCAGCATGATCCCAGCCATTTCTCAGATCCAGATATCTACGACGCGTCGCGGTATCTGAATAGCCCCCTCACAGTTGCCGAGTACATGAATGCTCAGGACCCGTACGGTCGAGACCACTTCTCGTACGGCGCGGGCAGGTGGGTTTTGCCCTCAAACTTCCCCATGGACAATCAATGACTGACTTGGATCCTGTTTACAGTCGCGCGTGCCTTTAACAATTTGGTGGTGCGGAGGCGGTATTCTACCTTTCAACATTACACTGGTGAATGGCCTAGGCTCGTCTTGGATTCTCTGGGAGGTGAGTGAGTGACCGTGGGGTAACTAGTTGAGATGCCCAGCTCGAGGTTAGAGGATGGGGTCACTCACTTTTCATGTGGAGAGGCTTTGCGGGGCTAGATTCGGTGTCATGACCACCACTCGGCTTCAAAAGTGCGTGGCAACTAGCCTTCAGAGAACCGACACGAATGCCTACTGCTCTGAAAAAAATTTGCGCCTACCCCATTGCAGCTTTTCAGACTCAGAAACAAAACTAAGACGGATTTGAATGTGGGCTTCATCAGTGCGTCCTCTCTTCCAACCAAGGCATGGTCCCCCGTCAGTTGTACTTACACGCGGCATCTACAGTGGGTCACAAAAGTTTCGTGACATGTTTGAACCCCGCTCTTCAAAATAACGCACCAACTTCAATCGCAAATATCATCATGAATTGTAATCATGCCGAGACTAGAGCATAATTATTCTCCTCATATAAGAACAAGGATTATAATAGCATCCAATTTGGGCAAGAGCGCCCGTAGCATTGGGATCGAGGAGGGCATTTCCAGGGGTTTAGTTTTTGGGATTATTAAATATTACCAAGATTAAGAGAGTGCTAAAGATTAACCTCGCCTAGGATAGCTACCTAAGCTTATAAAATATAATAAAGGATATATTTTTATAGTTATTAGGTACAATCTTTTTATTTAGAATAGGGAATTAATTAAGGAAGCTAACTTAGCCTATTTAATTATATAATTAAGCTAAAAAGAATAATATTATACTTATAATTTCCCCCCCTTATAGCTCTAACCTTAACCTTATTAAGAATATCTAACCTTTAATAAAAAGTTAAATAATTAAAGTATATTTAAAATTAAATAATATACCTTAAATAAATCAAATTAAGGAGCTACTTATATAAGCTATAGTAAAAGCTTAAGAAGGTCTTAAAGATAGAGTATTAGATAACCTATAAAAATCGATAAGGAAGAGGATTAAAGCCGTAAGAGATATACACAACTGGTATACAAAATACTAATCTATACTAAAAGAAAGCCATGCCATTTTAAATTACAGTTTCGATATTAATAAATTAATTAACCTTTATTTGGCTGTGTAATATGACTTTGAAGTTCGTGTGTTGAGATGAGGGCGTGGTCCTAGCTCGCGACTGTCACGAAACTTTTAGGGGCCTACTGTATGAAGGCCTCGGCGCCATCGGCTACCCGATGGCTGCGTCTATCCGGCGCAAGGTGCCCAAGACTTCCGTTCTGCGCATTGTTGACGTGCATAGGCCAGCGTGCGAGAGATTCCTTGATGAGTTTGGTAGCACAGGGCCGATTGAGATTGACGACTGCCCACGCGATGTTGCTTCCAATGCCGGCGTGGTTGTCTCAATAGTTCCCGGCGCTCCACAGGTTGAATACGTCTATCTAAATGCTGCGAATGGCATCATTGCAGGAGTAAAGAACGACTAGAGGCTTCTGCTCGAGTGCAGCACTATCGACACTGACACAGCGCGAAAGGTGGCGCTTCAAATCCAAGAGGCAGGACAGGGGACATGCGCTGATGCTCCCGTATCTGTGAGACAACCCTGAAGTTTCTTCTGTTGTATTCTCCACGAGAGATACCAAGCTGAGCAGCACTCTAATTGATCTGACGTTGCCTTAGGGAGGTGTTCCGGCTGCCGAAAAGGGCACGCTGTCGTTCATGATAGGTCACGCCGAGCCGAGGCCGGGTCATGTCACAGGGGAACGGCTTTAACAAATCGTCACCATAATGGGTGAACCGGACAAGCTTTTTTGGTGCGGCAACATAGGCTCTGGTCTAGCTGCCAAGATCAGCAATAACTATATCTCGTGCTCCGTACTCCTGCTCATCGCAGAAGCCATGGCTATCGGAGTCAAATCTGGAGTCGACCCCAAGATGCTGCACAAGATCATTCACAACTCGACCGGCCAGACTTTCATGGGCGACAACGTCTGTCCAGTGCCTAATGTGGTGCCCCATGCGCCGAGTAGCAATACCTGGAGGCTAGGCTTCAAGACTCAGATGTTCCTCAAGGATCTCTTATTGGGCATTGAAGCCTCTCGCCGGGGGAAGATTGAACCATATATGGCAAGGGCCGCTTACAAGGTATTTGAGAAGGCTTCTAAAGATCCGCGATGTATTGTAAGTGCAATCACTCTTCTTGGATGCAAATATACCCCTCTGTTCCTTGCCATAGGCTAACCTAGTTGTCACGTGTTTAGGACCGAGACGGATCATCAGTTTATTTGCACATCACAGACGCAAAGGACTCCTAAAATAGCCATAGCATTGAGCCATTGATGTGAAGTTGGCAAAATCTTGGTGATTCTTCGGACAACACGGCCTGGTGATAACTAATGGGGGATAATTTGGGTTCCCAATATAGCCACGATCAGTGGATGTAGTCACAGACATCATAGCCATAGCCTCGCTTAATGATAATTATGTGGATGCTATGTGAGATAGAATATTAAAGATAGCCATGTGTACCTCTTGATGGCCTGAAATCTACATTGGAGTCTTCAAGGTCGCTATAATCCCTTCAATAACTCGGTAACTTGAGACTCGCAAATCACCAGCTAGTTGTGGAGTCCGAGCAAAGGCTGGGGGGCTCTGAAGCCCGCACTCAGCGGATCCCCAGAGTCTGTTGGCAGAACAGAGGAATGCGGGGCACTGTACACTGCATGACTGACTGCTGGGGGAAAGCTGGAGTGCGAATACCGGGTGGGATACGGCCAAGGTTGGGTTGCGAGGACATAAATTGTTCGTCACTCGCTCTCACCAATTCATCGAGATCGCTTGCCTCTATATTGTACCCAGCATCCAGCAACCAGCCAACCCGGAAACCATGAACCACAACTATCCAGGCGACTTTGAATATGTCAGAGCTCCCTATCGAGTCATTTTCGGTAGGGGCAAGATTTCCAAACTGCCGTCCTTGGTGGACAAACTTGGGGTGAAGGCCATCATGATCCTCTCCACTCTCGAACAGACAGCGGTTGCAGAACAGATCCAGAGCATTCTTGGAGATGACGCAGTATCCAAATTCACCGGTGCCGTCATGCATACCCCTACTCACGTCACAGAGCAGGCTGTCGCCATGGCAAAAGAGTCGGGCGTGGACGGCATCATCTCCATCGGTGGAGGCAGTACAATCGGACTGGGCAAGGCCATTAGCGTTCGAATAGGTCTTCCTCATCTCTGCATTCCAACAACATACGCGGGGAGTAAGATGACTCCGATCCTGGGCGAGACGGAAGCCAGGCGGAAGTAACGAGGCGCGATTCCCGGATCCTACCCACCGCCGTCTTGTACGACATCGACTTCACCATGACTCTCCCGGTTAAGATGAGCATTTACAGCGGTATTAATGCTCTTGCTCATGCAGGTTCGTGTGAAATGTCTTACTCTGCACTTTGTCTCTAGCCAGGTCCCGACAAAGCTGGCTAGCGGCTGACATTCATTCTCAACAGTCGAAGCACTCTATGCCAGTAATACCAATCCTATCATCAATATTATGGCTTGCCAAGGCATCCTGTCCTTGGCTGAATCGCTTCCTATTCTGCAAACAGAGCCAAAAAAAAAAAAAAAAAGAATCCGCGAGGTACAAAGCGCTCTACGGAGCATGGCTGTGCGGCATATGCCTCGGGGCTGTCGACATGGCTCTACACTATCACATTCAAATGTAGGAAAATAAGTCATAGAAGCTCTTGATTTTCTTATCTATCTGTTGGAAAAAGGTCAGTCTTTTATAGAGGGAAAATGAAGGTCTGTGAGGTGGCAAGGTTGCTACCGAGCTAGCTATACGAGAAGGCAGCAACTTGGTTGACGTTATCGTCAGGTTGCCACAAGCAGGCAGCTTGGTTGCGTTAGCTATGACCCGTTTGACATACACCATAAGCTTTGCCACACGCTCAGTAGCAGCTTCAACCTACCCCATGCCGAGACGCACGTGGTGATGCTTCCGCATGCCACGGCTTACAACGCACCCTATACCCCGCGTGCTATGGCGAAGCTTGCCAGCGCATTACCTGGTAGTGACGGAGACGCTGTACGGGGCGTCAGTGCCCTCTACCAGAAATTGGATATTTCCCTGGATCTGCGGTCTCTCGGCATGCCTGAGGAGGGTATCGAGAAGACATCTGAAATCGCCACTTCGAATCCATATCAAAACCCGCGTCCGCTCGATCGGGATGCTTTGCGCGAGCTAATTCGACGAGCCTGGTGTAGCGAGAAGGCATTGTCGGGCTAGTCATTGGTGGGCTATGACGATTGTTGTGTGCCTCCGAAGGGACTAAGTAGACAAATCTGGAATAATTGTCGAGAGCACAGGGGACACCAAATTTGGGCTGGTGATTTGGACAAAGTAGAGAGCCGATCAATTTGTATCTAACATTCTCCATATAGATTCAGACATGTTTACTAGGACCATATCACAGACTTCTCAGGAATTCCAACAGTTTAGCTAAGCATTGATCTGGAGCTTCGGCATAAATCTCGTGGCCCTTCGACTCGATCACCTCTAGCTTCGCTGTGGGAATTTTGGCAGCCAGCTCCTGCATGAACTCAACCGTGATTATGGCGCTATTGGTTGGATAGAGGATGAGCATCGGCGCCTCGATACGTCCAAGGTATGACCTGCTATCCAGATTAGTCAGGAACTCGGCGTAGCCCCCGAGCCCTTCTCCGTCACTCACTGCCACTCTGTCTATCCATCACTTGAGGTAGTCTGGGTCACTGTTTGAAACAGTTCCATTCGCCGCCATCAGACGCTCAGCCCACCCACGCGATCCGAGCTGACGGCATGCCTCTGGCCACGAGCTCATGCCAAAAGCCAGAAATTGCTGCCTAGCGAGAGGCAGATGTGTGGGCGAGGATCAAATAATGACGGAGTGGACGCGCTCTGGATATGTGGTAGCAAAGATCTCGGCTAGCATGCCACTTGTGGACTCGCCAACGAAGTGAACTTTTTCGATGCCTGGCTGGTCCAGCGTGTCCTTGATCTCGTCCACGATGGTTGTGGTTGAGTAGTCGTAGGAACCATCCTGGCCCGGGATGGGGAAGCTCGAGCCGCCATGGCCACGCAGCTCACGGCGGATGACGTTGTAGCTCCTCGCGAGGGCTGGGACCCGTGGTAAAAATGCTCAGCTGTCCTCCCGAAGCCGTGCTGTATGAGTATTGTTTCGGCTAGACGCCATGGGTCAATGAAGGACTCGTAGAAGTAGCTTGTGACTTGTCCGTTTGGGTGACGGATCGACTGGCGACAAGAAGTTTGCATCGTGTGTTTGTTTATGGGCTCTTTCCATTTTTCTGGGATACCCGGATGGGTTCGGTTTGCCGTGGCTGGTGTCGACTGAGAGTGAGCAAGATCTAGCCGTGTATCAGTTACGACAGGAGCAGTCAGAGATAGTTTAGTTTCAGGTAAGTAATGGACTGCATGCGACCTACTTAGACGTCGTGTGTAACCATAGACTATATTCAGGTATGCCCTCGTGGGCCGCCCTCAAGTCGATTTGTCGCCCACATTGAAGCCGCTATCCCAGCGAGAATGTGGGGTACACACATTACACTCCATCTGCCACAATCTCATTCAATTCCCTTTTACCTGACTTGGACTAGTTCATCATCTTGACTCCTGATAGATCAAGTTAAATTATTTTGAGTTGAGCTACCAAGCCTGATGAGGGAATTAGGCCTCAGCGGTCGACACAAGGCCAACCTCTCTGCTCGTCGGCACTCAGGTATACCTATTTGGTACCAGAAAACACCCATGGGCTCACAAGAGAAACCCAACCATAGGTATTTTGGATTTGGGTGTGGCATCTTTGACTTGGATATAAACGACTCCTTGGTGGCGGGGGCAGGGTTGTAGGCACGTTTTGGAGTCGAGATGCCGAACGTAAAAGGAGGGTTGGGACACGCGTGGGGTAAACAATGAAATAGTAGCAATCCAGAAAGCATTGCCGAAGCCCGAGTTTCCTGGTCTGTCAGGAACGGATTGCCTTATGTTGAACATCGCGATCCCAGAACACGCCCATACTTCAAGTGCACCTCCTGTGCTGGTCTACATCCATGGCGGTGGCTTCATGGTAGGCTCCAACTGGTGGCCGCAGTATGACATGAAGCGTATTGTACAGCTATCTACAAAGCTGGGACAGCCCATAATTGGCATCAACATAAAGCAAGTTTTAATCCCTCTCTCCTCCGACCCCTTCGCCGCCACTCGTGAGATTTTATCCAGGCAGAACCAGAGTCTCTAACCATATTCGTCACACAGCTACCGTCTCGGCGAGGCAGGGTTCATCACGTCCGAGGAGCTCCGCCAAGCAGGTTACAAGGCCAACCGTAGTCTGCGAGACCAACGTGTTGCTTTGCGATGGATCAAAGAGTACATCGGTGGCTTCGGTGGTGATCCTACGCGTGTCACAGTGTCTGGCGAAAGCATGGGTGGTTGTGAGTGTCTAGCGCCATCATAGATTAGATGAGGCATGCGTCTAACCAAACTTTACAACGACAGTGTAAGCTACTCGCCTCTTATATACAGAAGAAACATTGGCCTCTGGAATTGTTGTATTAGGCGGTGCTCCGCCGTCGGTCAGCCCACTCAATTTGTCAGTGGCCGAATCGACTTACTAAACATTTATCGAAGCTCTGGGTACCGCGATCTTCCTCCCTCAAAGCGAATCAAAGCCCTCCAGCACATGCCCATTTCGGATCTTCAAAAATACTTCAATCCTGGCTTGCAGTTTATCCCGGTCCTAGACGGAGAGCTCGTGCCTTTCAGCGAGACTTTCAGTTTGATGGAATCCGAGGATTAAGTTATGTCTTCAAAGCCAAGCCATGCGAAGCCGCCATGATCGTCTTCTCTTCTTTAGATGTGAGTGGCACCTTGATAAACATCTGGTTGCACACAGATTGGATCGATTACTATCATCCAACGCGGCTTTCAGGCAAGTATATTTGCATTCATGGGTCTATTCTCACAGACGGGCCTAGCTCCTGCGTTTATCAAATCTGTCAATTCGGACACAACTCCTGCGATACTACGGCATCACGCCCAGTCTCGATGACAAAGCCGCCCTCTTGAGCGTGCTACAGTTCGGGTCTGACATTGGACACCAAGCAGCGTCCCGTGCCTTGGCGGCAAGTTTTCCAGGCGAAGCCTTTGTCCTG
This sequence comes from Mariannaea elegans, assembly GCA_930272665.1. NCBI lineage: Eukaryota > Fungi > Ascomycota > Sordariomycetes > Hypocreales > Nectriaceae > Mariannaea > Mariannaea elegans. Next base: position 10,132 of record CAKNEU010000270.1, on the reverse strand, counting down.
GAATTCGCGGAGACAAATCCCTGGGACGGGCCCTTCAAGGGACACAGCACACATATTCTAGATATTTCTTTCCTCCTTCAGAACTTTAACGATTACCTTGATGGGGCACAACGAGCAGGATCGGAGCAGTTTGCGAAGGAGGTTATTGCGTTTGCCTACGGCCAGAAACCTTGGGAACCATATTCTGCATCGAGAGGTATCTCGAGATTGGAAGATGGTGAAAGAAGGTACCTTGATGGAGTGGAGGCAATGACGGAACGGTCTCAGGAGCCGCTCAACATTGGTAAACTCGTCGGGCTTGACACTTTGCTGGGACTGTGTGTAGAATTTGTGTTTGGTGCTTAGATTATAAGCTGAATATAAATCTCTTGGGTCTCAGGGTAGATGCCTTTCGCACAATATGTAATCCCACACACCATACGTGGGGTAAAAATCCTATATAGGCCTAGTTCCGGGGTACATAATGTCCAACTCCCTCCGCATCCTAGTTGGCTCTCCCCGCTTCGACTGTTCTCGACTATGGGAATAAGCGAACTCAAAGGTGGACCTATATTCCGAGACCAAGTCAACTTATAGATATATTCAGCACCGAAATTGTCCAGTTTCGAATGACTGTTCATGACACAACCCCAACAGCCCTTTTCTGAATTTTGCCACTGATAACATACACGAGCCAAATTTCATCAGCCGGACCTCATCATGGTTGAACCCCCGAGTACGACGGATCCCGTGCTGTGTCGAGGCACACGAGGATATGAAGAAGTCCGCAAGTTCTACTTCAACATGGAGGAGACCGGTAGATTTCCAGCCGAGATCCACGTCGTCCAGTCTGTGCAGGATGTAGCAAATGCCCTGCAAAGGGCGCGAGAGCTTGGGGTGGCTGTCGGCGTACGATCAGGGGGGCATCTCCCGTCGAAGCCGTCCTTAATTGACAACGGCATTTTGATTGATTTGAGTCGTCTTAACCGGGAGGTCGGATACGACTCTCGGTCTGGGCAGGTCTGTTTTGGTCCTGCGGTGCGTGTGGACGAAGCGTGTAAGGCCACAGCCGCCTTGGACCGGTTCTTCCCCTTCGGACATGCGCCAGATGTGGCTCTCGGTGGGTTTTGCCTCGCTGGAGGCCAAGGGTTCTTTATGAGAGGCTGGGGCGCAACCATCACTGACTGGATAGTCAAGCTCGAGATCGTTGTGCCGGATGGCCGGGTCATGATTGCCAGCAAGACCCAAAATCCAGATCTTTTCTGGGCCGCTCGCGGTGCTGGTCAGGCCTTCTTTGGAGTAGTCACTATGATTTGGAGTCGCACCATTCCCAAGAAGAAGCTCTTTGGTCGATCCTACACTTTCGCCTGTGGAGACGATTTTGAAGCTCTGCTTTCCTTTGCTATGGACCGGAATGACCAGATGCCCAAGTTCTTCACCGAGACGGCAGTTTGTACGATGTATCCTGAGCTTTTTGAAGCCAATTCTACCGATGAAAGAATATCCCAATCATCACCTTTACTCCTGCTTATCAACGTCTCTGCATATGCAGATACTTCGACCGAGGCATTGAAAATGCTTGATGTCTGGGATCAGGTGCCCGATGGCCTCAAAAACTGCATCATCGAAACTAAGCCTGTGGCCGAGACTGACTGGGACGAGTTCTTCAAACTTCAGCACCTCTTAAACCCACAGACTCCGAATCAGAAATGGGGCATCAACAGCATTCTCAATGACCCAGTTGTGCCCCGTGCCAAGGTACTCATTCAAGTCATCTTATGAAACCATTCAGTTGCGTCCTGCCCAGACATGGAATGCACTCACTGACAATGGCGTTTGACAGCTTCTTGCGGCCATCAAGCCTGCCATGTGCGATCTCCCTACCCGGTCATCCTACGGATGCATCTACATGGCCGATACGTTGAGCCCCGACGAGAAAGACTCCGTATTCAGTATTCCTCAGCAATACTACATTTCCACGTTTTCTGGCTGGAAAGACCCTTCGCTCCAGCCTCAGGTCCGCGAGGTTATGCGCCAGTCATATAAAAAAGCAGAGTCTGTCGCTTGCGGAATGTATATTGCCGACTTTGATCAGTCTCAGGACTCTGTTCACTCTGCCACGGTAAATTGAACCATACCCCGATCCAAAAATGTGGCCTCTTACAAGTCTCGTCGAGCAGATTCCAGTATGGACCGAATCCGCTCGGGTGAAATTCTTGAGGATCAGGGAAAAATGGGATCCCCAAGGACTATTCATTGGATACAAAGCGTTTGACTTGGCGGAGAATATTAAGGGAAATATGTAGCGGGATCAACACTGCGACTTGCCGTCCTTCGTGGTGTGTATAGTTTGGCTGTTTGGGTGTGAAAGTGGTGAGTTAACTGTGCAGCTGGAACATCAAACCTACAGACATTTGGCTTCGCAAGAACTCATCTCAGTGATCCTGGGAAGATAAACCTTAACGAGTGGAAAGATTTCTCCTGTCAGTCTCAGTCTTGAGCTGCCAAGGTTGTTGGTCGAATCGTCCTAGGTTAGATTACATTGTTCTGTTTACTACTAAGACTTCGACGGTTTATTGGATAAGAATTTTGTCATTGAATGGCTCTGACAAACACAACTCCATATCTTTTAGGCTAAAATGATTGGATTAACCTATTTTACGGTACGAGTAGCTTCGTGACGACGGAAATTACCACATGCTGCCAATTTATCAAAGCTACACTTTGACAGCAACAACTTGCTGCAACTGCTATCCAGACTAACCAAGATTCCTTCCCTCCAATTTCTTTGGTGGCACTGCGTTTCCAAACGCAAAAGGGCGTTCATCACTGAGGCGGGTTGGCGGCAACGGGATCGTCATCCAGGCCCATCTGGACAAGCAGATTGTGATGGCTCCAATGGTGTCGATATCGCTTGCCATACACATACATGGGGACCGTGAGCAGGATCAGGAACGCGGTGATGCCGCTTATGACATCAAACACTTCGGCCGCGCCCTTCGCCACGAACCACTCAACAATAAAGTTGGTAAGGCTAATGAACTATTAGCATGATAGACCCAAAGTGAAGGCGAAGCTGACTTACCCATAAAAGAAAAAGTTCTTGAAAGTGATGTTCATGATGAAGATTTCGACGGCATGGGCAGGCTGAGAGTCAAGAGCGTAGCCCATGGTAATACTTGCGGCCACGCTCATGCCGAACAAGGTGAGGCCCCAAATGGCAGAAATGGCGTAGATGGATTGTTGATCTTGGATTGCGTGGCCAAAGCCCGCTAGACCTGCCACAGAAAAGACGCCACCAACACCGGCGAGGACGAGTCTGAACTCTGGCTCATACACTCCCTGGTTTCTCCTCGCCATAAACCTTATCAGCGGATCAGAGACAAGCGCCAGAAATACGGTGGCGAGAGCGCCTCCAACCAGGGGCCCAGCAGACACGTAACCAACAGCAGCTGCGTCGAACCCCCATGGCGGCGATGCAAACATGACGCCCGCGAGAACAGACATGGCGACAAACCATGCCATGATCAAGCCAGATACCAGAATGTTGTAAGTGGCGATCAAGTTGAGCATGATAAGGATGCTTGTGATGACCATGGAGAATAATGACTTCTCGGTGAATACTCCATTGTAGATAGCAAGCTGGTGCCAAAAAGACTTCGGCTTTGGAACATCGCCAATCCCAGATTCCTTGTTATCGGAACAGGCCTGGTCCTTGGTATTGGATTTGGTGATCTCAAAATGGTCAGCCCGGGCTATTTTCTCGTCTGCCTCAATTACATCCAGGCTTGAGCCGAGCCTATCAATGTTGAAGATTGGGGACCGATTGTACGCAGTCTCTGGGACAAAAAGAAAGACCATTATTGTCTGGAGTGCGACAAACGGCAAGAGGATGTGAAAGTTGTAGGGCCATCCGAGTTTCGTTGTAATGAGACCAGCAAGAACAGAGACACCGTTACTGAGGCTGCTGAGGAAGAAGACGACCAGGGCAACATAAAAGCCGCGCTGATGCACAAAGTAGATGTCGGTCACGACAGAGGTGCACAGAGACTCGTACGCCGAGGCGCCGAACCCCTGCAGAAGCCTCCCTGCGAGAAGAGTCGAGTAGTTTCCGGCGAACTCAGCAACGAGGCATCCGACGAGGCCAATGACTGAGGATACAATAAAAACGGGGCGCTTTCCGTACTTTCGAGCAAAAGCTGAAGCAAAAGGAGAGACTGCCCCGATTGCAAGGAGCATGTAGCCGTTGAGTTTCGCAATATCAGAGAAAGATCGGTTGAGGTCGGTGGCGACTTGGACAATTCCGGCATTTAGGATCGGGGACTGAGGGCCATTGTCAGCGGAAGACTCTGATCGAGTCCGAGGAGGGAGTCATACGGGAATGACGCAAACAAAACCTGTTCCCATGAGAATAATGGCGAAGACCACCATCTTCTTCGCCGCAGACCAGTTCAACGGGTCGTTGGGATCGTCGGAAGGCTGAGGCACAAGGACGATACTCGAGTCTTTGCCCGACCCATGCTTCAGACCGGCATCGTCAGCTCTGACATCGACAGCCGATTGATCAAGTGTCACGGTGCCTGCCACGTGGTGGCCGTCTCGTGTTTCTAGGACGCCTAAGCCCATGGCGAATATTTTGTGTGCGAATAAGATAAGGGCAAAGGGACGTGAGCTTGAGGGTATATCAGCAATACAGCGTCTGGAAAAGCAGACAGTTTAGACAGCATTTAATGCTCATCCCTCCCAGCCCCCTCTCCCATTTCACAATGTTAGCGAGTCGCAAACTCAAGACCCATCAACCCTCTAGGGCGCTAGCTCTGGGGTATTAAATGTGGAGATGGGAAGGGGGTAATCTGTAGGGATCGGGCAATCGATCTGGGGAAGCCTGTGCCGCAATGTGGGGTAATAAGTATTTACAGACCTGGCTGTTCGCCTCTAAAGTGACTAGTGGTGGTTCATCATCCCGGGCCCCAAGAACGTCCCCGCATGCGTTATTAGAGGCGACTGCCGGTTTCCCCACACTGTCTTTCGCCACAGTTATGCACTCAGCCGCTTGATCAATCTCCAAGCCTCTGACACATAGCGAACGTTCCTAAGGTTTACTATTTTTCACGCTCTTACACGGACGACCACTATTTTAAACCCCCAGTTTCCGACACAGTCTTGTCTTTGAACAAGGCCGCCCTGATTTCCTTTCTTGGGCCAGTTATGTTGAAACTATGATATCAGACTTCGCCAACATGTCAACTCTAGGCCTCTTGTGTGCTGGTCTTCTAGTGCTAATTGCTGCCCGGATCCTGTTCCAAGCACTATTCTCAACTTTGAGACATGTTCCAGGCCCAATATCAGCTCGTTTCTCTCGCTTCTGGTATCTCAGGCACGTGGCCCGGGGAAACTTTCACGAGACCAACATCAAGTTGCATCAGCAGTACGGTACGGATCTTCTCCAATCTGAAATTGACACACTTTCACTCTTCATCTACCGAATAAGCTAACACAAGGGCTGCAAAAGGCCCAGTGGTTCGCATCGCCCCGAACCAGTTCAGCTTGGATGACCCGGCTGCCATAAAAGCCGTATACGGCATCGGTAAATCATTTGCAAAGGTGTTTACTGCATCTTCCACCGACGGCACCACATGAGAAAAACATACTGATGTGTAGTTTTCAGTCATCATGGTACAAGGCTTCCAGCGACCCCCACGCCCCGTTCCCTGACCTCTTTACGGATCGGAACTCTACCAGACACTCTGCCAACAGACGGCTGGTAGCCAACCTGTACTCTGCAACTTCTCTCCGAGCAATGGAGAGTAGCGTTGACGAATGCATTGACCTCTTCCTTGCTTGCATGTCGGAGCTGGCCCAGTCTGGACAGACCTTCGACTTGCAGTTTTGGATGCAATGCTATGCATTTGACGTAATAGGGCAAATCACGGTTCATACTCCCGATTTCCCGCTGCGCCTGGTGTCGAGCTGACTCCTGTTTAGGTCGGGAAAAGGGTGGGATTCCTAGACAGCGGGACCGACAATGATAAAATCTTTGAGAGCCTTCACAACTACCTCAAATATTGCGCCGTCATCGGCGTGGTGAATGAAGCTCATGAGGCACTCTCGCGTCTGATGAGCATATTGCCACCAAACGGCATCTCGCACGTGGCCACCTTTGCTCGTGATCGCATTGAAGAGGGCCAGAAAAGGCGGGCAGCCGAAGGGACCTCGGAGAAAAAGCAAGACTTCTTGTCCAAGTCTTTGGATCTCCATGAAGCGAATCCCGACAAGTTCCCAAAAGCGGCAATTCAGACCTTGTGTCTGACAAACTTTGGGGCCGGGTCTGATACTACCTCCATCTCGCTCTGTGCTATCCTCTTCAACCTTCTGAGCCATCCGGATACTCTTGCAAAGGTATGTACCAGGAAGGAGGCTGACAATGCGTGCGTCACCTAACATTCTTGACTCTAGTTACGCAAAGAGATTGACGAGAAGCTCGCTGAATTAGGTGATGTAGACAGGATTCCCTTCAAGGACACGCAATCTATGCCCTATCTTCAAGCCTGCGTGAAGGAGAGCTTGAGACTACACCCGGCAACCGGCCTTCCTCTGGCGAGGGTTGTTCCCGAGGGTGGTGCGACAATCAGTGGGACATTCTTCCCCGCTGGAGTAGGTGCCTTTCGTTTGATGTTTTAATGGCGGCATGAGGTTCTGACTGGCTGTGAATAGACTGTGGTAGGGGTTAATTCCTGGGTTGCTCACAGAAACACCGATGTCTTCGGCCCCGACTCAGAGGAGTTTCGACCAGAAAGATGGCTCAACCAAGACAAGGAAAGGCTCTCGTTGATGGAGTCTTATTGGATTCCAGTATGTCCCCACCACGCTCCACACCCCTTGTTCCTTCTTCAAAACAGCGTCTAACAACTGATAGTTTGGGGCTGGATCTCGAACGTGCATTGGGAAGAACATCAGCCTCCTAGAGATCAACAAGCTTACGCCAGTGCTGGTGAAGAAGTTTGAGTTCTCGACAGCCACGGCTTGCAACATAACATTAGAGAATTATTGGTTGGTCAAACAGAAGGGCATGATGTGCAGAGTAGCGGTCAGAGGGGAATAGAGTAAATGCCTCGTCTAGAGCGAGAGGACATTGCCATAGATCAAGTATGCAATAGGCTCTTATGACGCTGAAGGATCAATACCACCCATTACCACCAGTCTTCTTCTTTTTAGATTAATTGGCATGTTCCACGACTGGCAGCCAGAACTGAAATGGTACACTTCAACCTGCGGTCGGCGCGATTAAGGTGGTTGGTAGCATGGAATTCGAGCAGCAAGGAATGCGAGAGCTAACACAATAGATATGATGACGTCAAAATTTACGGAGTAGAATCACCACTAACCCAGTTCATCCATTGGGAAAGTCACCAGAAACATGTAAGATGGAGGACTGTAGAAGCAAAATGCCATTTGGTTTGTTTGACAGGCTTATCTTGCCCGATGCTAGCGCAAAGAAGACTTTATCTAATGCTGAAGCATCCATCTTGTCAAGCTTAGACACATGTGATGCTCTTCTCCTTGACTTGATTCTGATGTCATTTACCTCCTGGAAATTCCCGTGCGGCCCAAAAGCGACATTTGTGTCGCTTGGCCAAGGGTCCTCGGACTTGACAAACTCGATCCACTTCTCCCGCATCTTCCTTCCAGTCTGGTCCGCAGCTGGTGAGAAAGACATATCGAACCCTCCAAACAACAGCAACAGGTCAACTGCGTGGTGGGCGCCGCTCGACGGTTGCCATGGGTTGACCTCGTCCACCAGACATCGAAATACACGCTTGCCTTGATCCCGCCAGGACTTGGTTATCCTCTCAACGGGGAGGACGAATTTGTAGTCGTTGATGAAATCAAGAGCTCCGGTCTTGGCAGAAGAGGGTCTGTTTAAGTAAATGTGGTACATCTCCTTCAGTTCACTATATTCTTCTCCGAGGTCGAAGGCCTTGGCAATGAAGTTGACATCGGTTTCCCACATGCCGTTTTGCCAGATGACAGACTAGATAGGGCTAGTCTACCAACCAAATGTTCGCAGGATCAAGCTACTTCCCTAACTCTTCCAGTTGCCTTTTGACGGCATCGCGAAGGAGCGAAGCCTTCTCCGCCGGCTGAGGGGGGGACAAATGCAAGAACCCAGAGGACAAGATGAATTGCCTCGCGGGGGATTTCATGACCAGATGTGCGTGACAAAACAAGGCACCTGCACTTTCTCCGGCTAATGTGACGTTCCCCTGGAGAAGCCAGTCAGCCCATTGCTCGGATGATGATGTATGGTGCATTTGTTAGGTCAACAAACAGGATCACCGTTGAATGCCGAAATGTGGCGTTGCACACATTCCAAAGCCAATGAATGGTCTTTTAACGCAAGATTCTTCTGGTCGAATTCGGCGCCAAAGGCGAAGATGTTGAGTCGATACTGGATAGAAACAAAAATCAAGGGTTTCCCCAGGCGAGCAGAATCGTTCACAATGGCTTTTTGGTCTAGTTCCATTAGCATAAGAATCACTGACAAAATGCTATGCAAAATTCTCAAACTGACAGAAAGGGTTCGTAGCCTCGACTTACTACAGACCTTGGAAGCCGCACTGCCAAAAGTCACTGCCTGTGATCCCCCTACAAGCGCGTTAGATAACACAAGGTGCCCAACTGTTCACCACAGGAGGTTTTTTCGGCGCACCATGGATCCAGACGACGACTGGAAGCTTGTTTTCCTCTGACAAGGCGGCTTTTGGGACCATAACGTCCAGGTTGAGACAGCCAAACTCATCCTCTGGCTCAGCAGCAGGAGAAAGACTGGGAGGGATCCGCAGTAAATATCCGATGTTGACTTGAGTCTGAGGACATCGTGGACTAGATACAGGGTACGTTAGTTGGCCGTTGATTAGCATTGGCTATGGAAGAACAAACCCATAACTAGTGCAATCTAGCGTCTTAGGGTACTCAGCGATGGGCTCTGGATTAGCAAACCGACGTGGTATTTTCCCGTACTGGATACCCCTGAGATGGGTGACCTATCCCAGGTCGACGCCAGTAAGAACGGAGAAGAGAGATCTGTGTTGGAAAGGTAACGTTATGTTTGACGTGACACTGGGTGAACGGCGTAACAAGTGCCCAAAGAAGGGACGAAAGAGAGCGGGAAAAAATACGATATGAATAAAGGAGCAAGTCCAGGACTACCCTGAAACTGAGTACCCCAGTAGAACTACTGCCCACTATGCGTAACGTGTCGTCGAACTGGAGCGGACGCGATTGTTCACGTAAGCCAATGGTATCAACGAGCAAACAATGTGGGGATGCACTCATCGAACATCGGGCTTCCACCGAGACCAATACCTACCCCACGTCCTCCATACTAGGCAAGCTTCCCTCCCACACTGCCTCCCCGCATAAGTAGCAGCGGATACTCAAAGGGAACGGGTGTTGGGGGTGGGTTGACAGCCCACTCCCGCGCTATCCCTTTGACTGTGGTAAGCCTCCACCTAAGTCACAAGCGGGGGGTCTGGCCAACCAGAGAGCATTAAATCAAAGGTACATTCATCCCCACCTAATTTAGGTGGTGCCAAAGGTTCTAGCAATTTCCAAGTCTATATAAAGCTACATTACACTCTTGACATCTCCATCATAACTGCGGAGCCTAACGGCTGTTACCACTAATTGTAGATGGTGCCTTCCTTGACTTTTGAGATTTAGGCTGACCTAGCCGGAAGCTTTGATATGCTAGGCATTTGGATTTTCCTTTGTGGATAAGATTGTGTTGTAATGTAAGTGTAAATTTATCTTTAGTTTATAACCTTTATCTTAACTTAATCTTAAAGGTGTAGGCTTTAATAAGGCTATTTATAATATATTGCTATTAATTAACTTGTGACTTTATTAGCTTTTATTATAGTTGCCCTTATTATTATAAAATAAAGTTATTAATTAAGGTTATTTTTAGTAGAGAGTCTTAAGTTAAAGCCTTTTAGCTACTCTTATAAATATAATAATTAAGGCCTTAATAAGCTTATATTTAATTATCTTAATTAATAATATTTATTTTATTATTATAAATAATTATAATTAATAAAATAGAAATTATTTTAATAAACTTAATATTAAAAAATATTTAATTAATTATATA
>CAKNEU010000269.1:0-29317 GCA_930272665.1 Mariannaea elegans | reverse complement strand
TGTATTTCCCTTATTCAAGCCCTATTTTCGTGACCTATGCGTCCTGTGAGAAGGTAGAAAAGATCCCCTTTATTTAATGCTGCTGCCAACTGAGTGAAATATCGCAACTGTTGCAGCTGCCCATCTTCAATATCCTCCGCATCTTCCCAATCACCACCATCGCCTTCAGTGCCTGGATTCATCTTTAAAATATCCTCAATTTCGTTATATAAAGCAGCTCTTTCTTTGTCGGTTATATTAGGTGGTGGGCTTCCTTCCTTATAGTTATTTTGGCCTTTTAGATATAATACCTATTGTAAATTTCCTTGGATGCGCTCTACGAACCTCTGCATTTTTTCCTGTGGGAATTTTGCCTATTTTTCCTTTTATATTTCCTTGAGCTTTTTCCTTAGTATTATTAAAGGGATGCGGTAGGAAAATTTAAGATATGCCCAAGAAGGCTTAATAGCAAAGAGATTAGGTAAATTTAGCAGCCATTTGAGAACTCGAAATCCCCGATCCTTCTATAGTTCCTTATTCTAATGTAAAGCATATGCTAAGGCATTATCTTCCTAGGCTAACTATCTATAATCTGGTTTGCAAGCTTCTAGGTCAGAAAGGAAGGGGAAAAATAGAGGTTGCAGAACCTCCTTACAATACCTCATCCAATTAATTCCTCCCTTGCCCTTATAGACTATTTTGCCTATTTTCTTATTAAACTTCCACTCCGGGCGGCACCCGCATTTCTTAAGACCTAGGGATAGGCAACAGATCCCTATTTCTGCCTCCCAGATTAACCAAGCACTAGCCTTAGCGCTATTATTGAACTATTATATTAATATCTTATATCTTTTCTTTATCTTAGAGGTCTCGGTTGGCCACACATAGCAAGGGCCCTTCCTTTCCCACATAAAACAGCCCCAGAATATAAATTCCATCTAACCTTTCCATTATCTTTAAACATTATAAATATAAAAAGCTTCATAAGCTTATCTCCATATACGCCTTTTGCCTCGTTAGATGCCTCTAATAATAGAGGTCTCATCAGACCAAATAACCCTCTTCCAATCCTTAAGGCTCCAATTATAATGCTTATAGTACTATAGAAGCTAAGCTTGAATTTGGGCCTTATTTAATTTAGGCTTAGTGGTCCGCTTGACGCTGTGGAATCCTTATTGCTTAAGGAAGCGTTATATCATGCGGGGAGAAATGTTAATCGATTTATCTTAAGGTTTAGAGGGACTGGCGAGAACTTCAGCGAGCTATAGGGCCGAATATTCGCATATAGTGCTATTCTTGGTGAGAGCTTGTATTGTACGTTCTGCTTTATCCCCTGTGAGAACCTTTGGTCTCCCTGACCGTAGGCGGTCCACAACGTAGGCCAACAGAACGGGTAGGCCTTCACTCCACCCTTGTTCCTTTGCCTTTAAGACAATGCAGGTAAGGGCACCAAATTTAACACCTATAATATTAAAAATGCAGGCTCTAGTATATCCTTAACCCTTTAACGTAAGGGCAGAAATGCGGACTTTATAATCGTAGTTGCTAGAGGTTTTTGGAGGCATAATAAGATATATTGGAAAACAGCTGTAATAGCTACCTGACTGCTGGCAGCTTGGGTTTTTTTTGGTATTTGCTTTAAAGTTCTATAAATTTATAAGGAGATATTACAAGAAGGCAGTAACAACACCAATAAAGGGGTAAATGAGCATATTCAGCCACGAAAAAAGCAATATACCTTCATGATAGTGAGAAGAAGTAAATATTACAGTACAAAGAGTGTGCGCTAAGCTAAGCTCACACAGTGGCAGGGGAAAAAGTGACCTCCAGAGTGACTACAAACTTTTGTCGCAGACCTTCGTAAAGTAGGCCCGCTATAGTCCCTTGACCGTCATCACATTCTAGGTAGGGCCATGAATCCTTGATGACAAGCAAAACCCCTATATGTGCTTCGGGACAGGCCACTCTTTAGCTCTCCAGGCACCTGACCGTCTCTTTTTCAGGCACCCACCAATCCTCAGATAGGATAACCAATCTAGTGCAGCCGATGTTCTACCTTTCCATCGCGAAAGGACCGTCGCCGCTGTGCGTATGAGACTTTTCATCTTGTACTGCAACTCAGAACTTGATGCCCATGTGCGCAGTTGCCCGCATTGGCAGACGACTTGCTGATGATTGCCATGCCTGGCCCGGCGAGAGGAAGGACACCCACCAACGAAATCCCTCTTGACAAACAGTTCCATCGTCTTCTGTGAGCCATTGCTTGTTTAAATTATATCCACTCTAAGGCACCTCAGATAGGTTATGTGGGTAGTAGCGTATTACCACACGCTGTTTCTTGAGTAAAGTCGCGCAAAAGATTATGTCAACCAAGAACAGAAAAGCGACACCATTTGACCTGCTGTCTTAATAGGAAAAGTAGCTGTTGTGTGGTGATATCGTGTAGACAGAGACAAGACTGACTTCAATCTGCAGCCCACATGATGACACCTGATCACAAATCAGTCTTAATGAAGGGGGCTGTGTCGAAGAAGATGCAGAGCGAAAAACGACCGTACAGACTAAATGCAAGGGACTGAAGGGCCCTATTAACGTTAAGATAGTGTCAGGGGTATGCTTAGTCAACCAGGTTCGGCGAGCTGAATACCTGGTATTAAAGCCGTAGAACCCCGCATCTTGTTAAAAAAACAACGAAACTTTTACTTCCCCTACTGTTCGCCCAGTACTCGACTTTACCCAGCACCTTCGTGAAGGGGGCCTGTGGCAATGGATGAAAACCTACCGGATCTTGTCCGGGACCACAAACTGACGACACAGTTCAACAGGAGTCATACCATCCACATATGTGATGACCCTGATGCACCTCCTTCATCCCCGCGACGGCTGGAACATTGGAAAAGGACTCGAACTCTCGGTCGTGGCGGCCAGGGGCAGGTAGTCCTACAGACATGTACCAGTGGTGGTCGAGGTTATACCCAGCGCGCAGTGAAGATGATTCGACTTCAAGATGAAGATACAAGACAACGGTATAAGCGAGAGCTTGAAGTAATCATCAAATTCTCTCACGACAAGGTATATATTTATTATTAGTCTGATGCCTTACCACGTCATAGCCATATAGTATAATAATAGGTTGTTGCTGACTTGAGCTGAGCAGTACGCCAAGTATTTTGTAAAGACGCTGGGATGGTATGCATCCCCTAACACGTTATATATAGCTATGGAGTATCTGCCTGCAGGAGATTTACACTCATATATTGGAGAATATGATCGCTTGCCCGAAGACGATTGCCGCCAGATCACCAGTCAAATCTCATCGGGCGTCGCTCTGATGCATGCACAAGGTTTTGCGCATCGTGACGTAAAGCCTCAGGTATGTAGACCGGCCCCAGAAAACCCAGGTGCTACGCAATGCGAGAAAAATCTAATCTCCGGCTCAAGAATGTCTTGATTCATCGACGTCCTATACCGCCGGATTCGTGGTGGGTCAAACTCGCAGACTTCGGCATCAGCAAGCGGTTGGGTGGAGATACCAGCAGCAACACTAGGTTCAACGGTACTCCACTGTACATGGCACCTGAGCTACTGCGATCTAACCAGGCTGGTGGATCGAATGTTGACTACCGAATAGCAGATATGTGGGCTTTAGGCGTAACAACCTTCTTTCTATTGACGAAGAGTCTTCCTTTCCCGGATCAATATTCCATTATTAAGTACGCAAGTAATTTGGACCGACTGTTTCCTCGTGGTTCTTTAGATGGTTGCCAAGTCAGCGAGGACGGGCAGAATTTCATTCGTGAGCTAATGAGGCCACAACCGGAAGGGAGGTTGGACTCAAACGCAGCTACGCGCCATAGGTGGATACATTCCTGGTTGCCAGAGATATTAACAATACCAGACATACGCAGCGGGTATGCCCAACAACCCTAACGGTTCTTCAAGGCAACAGCTGACCATCCTAGACCCTCGGCATCATCTTCCACAAGGAGTTCTTTCGACAGTGAGAGGGAGATGACAACGGAGACCTCAGACTCGACCTTCCAACTCTATTCAAATCATTGGTCTGAGGGAGAGCCTTCTATCCCCAGGCCAGCCTCGCATATAGAACCAATTGATAACCCTTCATCGGTGCAAAGTAACAACCAGACGAATGTCGCACAGAAGGCAAGGTTAGACAAAAGCACGGTGGTCGAGTTAGCTTATGAGAAGGTATTCCTTGATGCGGGTTGGGACAAGAGCAAAGTAGGAACACCACATGAGGCAGCAAAACATGGGCTTGTGAACGCAATCAGGCAGTTTTTAAAAAACGGGGCCGATATCACAAGTCGAGATGAGGGTGGCTGGACATTGGTCAATACTGCAGCCCTTAACGGACACGTGGAAGCGGTGAAGATTCTTCTTGGGAATGGAGCCAGTATCACTACTCCAAGTGACAACGGGAAGACACCAATGCACTCAGCCTCAGGCAGCGGGCATGAGGCCGTGGTGAGGCTGCTAATTAAGAAAGGGGCCAGCCTTGAGGTAAAGGACAACAGTGGCTATACGCCGCTCTTATGCGCTGCAGCTAAGGGGCATGAGGCTGTGGCGAAGCTGCTGGTCGAGAAAGGGGCCAGCCTTGAGGCAAAGATCGGGGGGAGTGGCTATACGCCGCTCTTATGCGCTGCAGCTGAGGGACATGAGGCCGTAGCGCAGCTGCTAGTCAAGAAAGGGGCCCACCTTGAGGTGAAAACAACTCGGAGTGGTTATACGCCGCTCTTACAAGCTGCATTTAACGGGCATAAGGCTGTGGCGAGGCTGCTAATTGAGAAAGGGGGGAGCCTTGAGGCAAAGACTAATAGTGGCTATACGCCGCTCTTATGCGCTGCAGCTAAGGGACATGAGGCTATGGCGAAGCTGCTAATTAAGAAAGGGGCCAGCCTTGAGGTAAAGACTAATAGTGGCTATACGCCGCTCTTATGCGCTGCAGCTGAGGGACATGAGGCTGTGGCGAAGCTGCTAATTGAGAAAGGGGCCAGCCTTGAGGCAACGATCGGGGGGAGTGGCTATACGCCGCTCTTATGCGCTGCAGCTAAGGGACATGAGGCTGTGGCGAAGCTGCTGGTCGAGAAAGGGGCCAGCCTTGAGGCAAAGATCAGGGGGAGTGGCTATACGCCGCTCTTATACGCTGCAGCTAAGGGACATGAGGCCGTAGCGCAGCTGCTAGTCAAGAAAGGGGCCCACCTTGAGGTGAAAACAACTCGGAGTGGTTATACGCCGCTCTTACAAGCTGCATTTAATGGGCATAAGGCTGTGGCGAGGCTGCTAATTGAGAAAGGGGGGAGCCTTGAGGCAAAGACTAATAGTGGCTATACGCCGCTCTTATGCGCTGCAGCTAAGGGACATGAGGCTATGGCGAAGCTGCTAATTAAGAAAGGGGCCAGCCTTGAGGTAAAGACTAATAGTGGCTATACGCCGCTCTTATGCGCTGCAGCTGAGGGACATGAGGCTGTGGCGAAGCTGCTAATTGAGAAAGGGGCCAGCCTTGAGGCAACGATCGGGGGGAGTGGCTATACGCCGCTCTTATGCGCTGCAGCTAACGGACATACAGCTGTAAAGAGATTACTAGTTCAGGAAGGCGCTAGAAAGGGGTCACAATACTACTTCCATTCTATATAATAGGTAGATAGAATATACTTTAACTATTTCCAAACTATTATATATTAATATTGGGAGAAGTTATTTACTATACTACATCTACTATTTAAAATACTAAGTGTAGCTGAGACGCCAGTTTCTGCCGGCCTATTAAAAATAGGCTGTAACCTCTAGTCCTACTAATAACCCTAGCGATATTCTTGTTGATATTCTTGTTGAATTTACTCGACAATTTCTCCCTGTGGGTCATTATTAAATAATTATAGCGGCCGTAGCTTTTTAATATTGCTTCGGACTGTGCTACTACCAACGGTACATCAGTCGTGGGAGAGCTATTCTCTGAGAGAATATGATATTAAGGGAGGATAGTCTGTTTGAAGATTGTGTGGATATTTAGCCCATGGCTCAATATTTTAAGTACTCTAGAATTGTAGAAATCAATGACTGTACATAGGAGGATGGTGTATGAAACTTGTATGCTTTATGTAATTATCAAGTACGCAAATAATATCAGAATCACCATCGGCTCTGGTGTTGCTGGAACACGTAATAAGAGAAAATCTAGAACTCTTTCAGTCAGCACTAAAGAATATTTGAGCCCAATCAGGATCCTGGAGGTGATTGCATGGACAATGGCAGGAATCTCTGTTGTGAACCGTTTTCGTTTGGTATTATAAAATTTGCTTGCAGAGCCCAATATCTTTACGCCGACCTGTTCAGCCTTCTGGATCCCATCATTATTGCCAGTCGGGATTGTCTACCTTGAGGCAAATAATAAATGAAATACTACTTTTGAATCTATACCAATCGACGTCTATTTTACAGATAGACGGTGTTTTGGTCGCGGTATCTAGGGAACTTGTCTTCCTTTTTGACGATTTTGATATTGACTGGAAATTGAGAAAGGAGGATCATTACCCAAAGAGCCTATTACGATGAGAGCCACGATGTTAGCATGAACAAAATCACCCGCGTCTTTACCGAGGACTCACCTGGAACGGTGTATTGACAACCACGACATCTCCGCCCTCGATAGAAAGCATCCAGAGTTCCCAATCAAGCCCCCTGAAGGTATCTGGACATTGTTTCAGCGCCACAGGACTGACTTCGTTGTAATACAGCCGGTCCCATCCATCTAGCCCGATACGTTTTGTCAAACTCTCAATATTCTTCTTTGCATCTGGGTCCTTCCGCCCGAACCGCGTATAGAAATCCTCCCGCACCTCCTGCGGTACTAACAATTCGAGGAAGTCCCATTCAATGCCCTGGAACTTGGTCGGTTCCTCGGTCAGCTGCTTGAACACGTCCCGAACCGCATCGGCAGCGTCGATGGCATCCGTGGCCAGGAACTTGCGCGGCACCTTGGCGCCGATGGGTATTTTCGCGCGCTCCTCGTCACTGAGGCTATATTTGTAGCTATACACGCTAAGGAAATTGTGCTCCAGTGACGTTGCGTCGTATTCATAAACCCACTCGGCCACGATGGACCAGAGCTCGGCCCACTCAGCCCAGCACCCCGCGCGCCCACCCTTTTTGGTTGTGGCTATAGCGGGCACGATGGCCTGAAATTTGTCGTTTCGCCAGCCGAACAGCTCGGAGCCGATGCGGCGGTACTCCGGATACTTGCCCGGCGGGTGCCCCGCGTAGACGAGGTCCATGTACCCCCCCGCACCGAGGGCAATGCTGATGGCCGGACCGATAGCGGTGGCCTGGGGATCTGGGCCAAGCATGCCGCTACGGACGGCGCGCCCCGCGACGGACAGTTGTGGACCTAGATCCATGGGCAAGCCGACAGTGCTAACGTCGGTCTTGAAGTTGGTGGTGACCTTCTTGCCGGGCTGGTAGAACTTATCGTCTGGAGCGGCGAGTTTGCGGGCCTCGCGGTCCACGAGCATCTGGCTGCGACCATAGCGCTTGGCGAAGAAGGCGTGCAGCAGTGACCAGTCTGGGTGCTCGTAAAAGGCACGGAAAATGGAGGCGAAGAGCAGCGTCGACTCGGTCCGGCCGGAGTGATTGTCAATGAACGCGAAGTCATTTATAGTCCGTCCTTCTTGGTACATCTAGGTGGCGATGAGATGTGTTAGTGAAACTAGGCTTCCTGGAGCTCCCCTGACATGTATCACTGCTCTAGTCAGATATTACAGCTCACAGGGACCTCATACTTGACCTGGATCCCATCGCTCATTCGTGAAGATGTTGTATTTTACCGAGCTGCGCAAGTGCAGTGCTAGAGGCATTGAAGCGTGTGAAGCCATCGTCTCGATAGCTTCTACTGATATTTCGGACCGATCTCACCGGGACAGACAAGCAAGAGACTGATGGATGGGACAAAACGCGCGACATGACAAATTGCCTTGAAAGTGGATGTAGGCGCTCATATAAAAATGACTTGATGCACAAACATCCCTGTCGGTTACGCCGCTTTAGGCGAACCAAGCGTTTTACGTGCTGTGGCTGTGCTCCCTCATGGGTGTCACTCGTCGTGGTGGTTGCGACACTGAAACAAACCTAGCTACGAGGTTGTGTTGTAGGCTTCATCATTGATCCGTTTGGATAAGCTATTTCATTCTGGACTTTTAAATCGGACGATGTCCTTGCATACCAAGAAGTCTTACTATTTATACAGTCAGCCTGATAGACTTGGGTTGCGCCTCCGAGCTGTTCGATAGGGAACCCAAAGAACAGATCAACTTGCCGAAGATGGAGGTTGCGGGCTTGGGCATCAGAGCGGTGTCCCTCATGACCCTGTTTAAGACATGTTTGGAAATGTACGACACAATCGAGTGTGGTCGGCGCTATGGCTCAGATTATGAAGTGCTCACCACCAAGGTCGGGATCGAACGTGTGCGACTCCTGCTCTGGGGCGATTCTGTTGGACTTCCCGGGCTCGATCTCGACGCAGGAGAGCAAGTCATCACCCCCCTAGTCGTTGACCGAAGATTGCAAGACCCCCGGATTTTGAGGGCGGTATGCGACATTCTCAGCTGTATGCAGCAGCTTTTTGAAGACACCAACTCTATGGCGCGACGATATGGTCTGCAGAGTGCCCAGGCTAACCAGACCTTTCCAGGGAGCTTGCGGAACGCACTCGTCACCACCTTTCGGAGGACTTACACCAGGTTTCAAGAGGCTGCAGTACAAACGCAGCGGGCGGCAATGATAGTCACCACGATGCGATGGGCTATCAAGGACAAGAAGCGGTTCGAACGCTTCATCGAGGACCTACGCGGGTTCAACGATAGCCTGTGCGCTCTATTCCCAGATCTAGATGAACAGGTGCGACAGGAAATGGCCGCTGAGATTAAGTCATCGACAGACCTGGAGAACCTGCAGATCGTCGAACAGGCAGTCACCGACATGGAGGCAAACGAGGAACTAGCAGAGGCCGCGAGCGTGAGAATCACGGAACTGTCGCAGCACACCCAGAGCCTAGCCGGCGATAACGTGGACATTGAAACGATTGACGAGGCTTTAGAGACTGAGGATAGGGATAGCAGCAATATAATAGCTGGCGGTATCAATGTGAATCGCTTGGCCAAGCAGCTGCAGAAACTCGAGGTCACTCTTCGTGCCAACCTAAAAGGCTCATTACAGCTGAGTATATGGCACTCATTTGGTGGCAAGTACATTGGTTTCCTTGGGTGGCAAGGTGTTAGAAATGATGAGTACTATGCTCAGAAAGACAGGGAGATCGAGTATCCCAGGCAATTATATCCTGCGTGGAGTATGTAAACCTGGACATCATCACAGTAAAACCCATCCAGACTAACTAATATTGCGAACAGCTCTGATGCACGCTCCAGAAAAGAAACAAAACGAACAGGGAAACTGGGCCGACCACGACAGTGAAGTAAGTACAGACTTACCTTAAGATTTAACACAGTCAGCTGATTTGCTGGCTCTCTAGGCGAGTCGAAAGTACGAAGGCAGATACCCCGGCACACGAACCGTGGAGGGCTACGCAGCCGACTTTAGCACTTGGGCACGCATGAATGAGAATCACGACCACGAGAAGATCTGGAGCTCACTGCGCGAACTCCCTCAACACAAGATAACCTTCCTCGTCGAGCGACTGCGCTCGCTGCAAGTCCGGCGTTCGCTGCCCTGGAACGAAGAGACCATCCAGAAGGATATCGAGGCGCTCATCGGCCCCAGCGGTTTCAAGCCGGCCAGTAACGACGCAGGAGACACGTGGAGGACGACACTTCAGGTCTCAGAGATCCTTTCGATGTTGAACCGGACCGACATGTTCGATGACGTCCGCGACGGCGGTTCCCTAGCCAGCATCGCCCTCATGCCCCCAGGGCCACAAGGTGGCTTCGGGCTCGCCAACTTCCTCTTTCAGATGGTGCTAGCGTACGAGCTCAAGCTACGCGTCGCGCGGGCGGGCGACGTCTCGTTCGGCAATTATGGCCCACGCATCGTTGCCACAGTCATCGCGGCAGAGCGCTGGATCGACGGTGTCTTACTCAAGGTGCCGGGCCGCAACGAAAGCAAGGTTGAGATGCACAGCTTGGTGCACGAGCGGCAGGTCGAGGGTCTGGTCCGCTTCGCGGAACTGATGGCATGGCCGGTGCTGGGTGAAATGAGGACCTTCGTAGAGGACGCGTATGCGAGTCTTCGCGCTGGGGCGAGGCTCAGTCTGCACTTGTGGGACTGGCTGTTTGGGACAATGCTTTCTGGGAACGCCTTCGTTTTTACGATCATGAGCGCTCTCGTGGCGGCCTCGCCGAGCCTGACGAGTCTTGGGGCACCAAAGTACTACGCTTCCGGCCTTGTCCTAGATGATCGGTCGTACTGGCGGGCTAAGTTTGTTCTTGGCCGCGTGCTTGGCGGTTTGAGGGGAGTGAAAGCCGCGAACGGCTGGGTTGGACCATGTCCCTTACCTGTAGGTGAGGGAGACGGCGAAGGGAAGGGCAGTATCGCCAAGGGTTGGTGGCGAGTCCAAGCCAGGGATGTCACGTTCAAGAGCCCCGAGCGCCTGTCATCTCATGTCGACGCGGATGAGGACACCTCCTTTTCCGACCTGCACCGCGTCGCCGGCAAGACGTCAAAGGCGGACTGGGTTAGGACTATCGGCGATCAGTCAAAGTGGGTAATTCCCATCGGTCCAAGCGGTGCGCCTGACGTGGTCGAGTTCCGAGCGCTGCGGCTTAAAACTTTGCGCAACGCCGCGGACCAAAGTATCGGCTCCGGTGAAGGGGAGATGCTGGACATGGGGACTGACACGGGGACGGACACGGTGGAGCCGATGCAACGGGCTTTCATTGAACTGGTCATCAATGGTGCGCCCGTCTCCTTTACCATCTACACTAACCCGGTCTTTATCGCGGCGCCCCGCTGCATGGACGGGCCGCACGCCGTTCATGAGCGGGACCTGCCAAATCTTCAGCACATTCAGCGCGTCAGCCAGCTCCCGCATCATATCCATAGCGACGAGCGGGTACTCATCATCGACGCCACAGGGCAGGGGGAGTGCGAGCTGGCGGCGCGGGCATGGTGCGCCGAATATGGCCAGCACGCCGTGGTGAGGAGGGGGACGGGCACGTGTTTCGCATGCGCCGTGCTGGCAGCGAGTCGACAAGGGCTTGGCGTGGGATGCTTGATATGGGTTTGAAATAGAGAGACCAGGGCCAGTGAGGGGAAACTCGCGAAGGATACTTTTTCTGGACGATCATCTTGCTTGAGCCGGGGATCTAATGGATGGATAAACATTTTTATTTTATTTTTTTACCAACTTACTCCGAACGTCGAGAAAAGGTGTGGCTGGCGGGCAATGTGGAACGATCTTCATAGTGATTATTGTGTAATCTGTATATACACTGCCACAGTGATGCAACCGCATGAACCTCGTGCTCCGCCACGATTGACCCCAACTCATCGAGGTTCGAGGTCTATATGGCCGCTGCTTTAAGCCCTCCAGCAAGCGATTCGAGATGAACTCACAGCCACGGACCTCGTGCCACAGGTCGGTGTTCGATCTCCCGGCCTGAACACAAACACCACAGGTATCGTTCGTCACACCAAAACTAACAGCAATGGAGGTCGCGGCGACAGCCATGGGCGTGCTGGGCCTCGTGGGGCTCTATAGTACCTGCATCGAGATGCTGGATGCGTTGTCGTCGGCGGCACGCTACGGCATCGACCGCGAGCTCCTCCAGACTAAGATCGAAGTCGAGCGCGTGCGACTCATGATCTGGGGTGACTCCATTGGCCTCGCTGACATCGACTTATCTGCGGGCAAGAAGGAACCCACCGAAGATGATCTGGCCAGCATTGACGAGAGCCTACAGCGGACGGCCTTACGTACTGCCGTCGCAGGTCTCCTCACATGCTTCGTGCGCACGTTCGAAGACATAGAAGACTTACAGAAGCGGTATGGCTTGGTTCCGCAGGGCCTCCAGAGTAATTCGAAAACGCCAACGGCATCTCCAACGACGGCCGGCTTGGCAGATGGCGCAAAGCAGCCGTCCCGCGAGCTCTTGACCTCGACCTTCCGGAAGACGTACGGCCGCTTCCAGGACCGCTCTGTGGCTTCACAGAAACAGACCACGCCCCTAACCAAGGCGATGTGGGCGGTAGCCGACGAGAAGAAGTTCCGCGCCCTCATCAGCGAGCTGCGCGCCATCAACGACTCGCTAACATCACTGCTCCCTGCGGTGCGGGACCGCACCCGCGTCCGCATGCGCACTGAGATCATGCAGGCTACCGACGTTGGTCAATTACAAAGCCTAGTCGATGCGTCTGACGACACGGCCGACCTCGTCGCCGAGACGGCGAGCCTAAGGATCGAGATGCTGTCCACCAAGAGCGGACGGGCGACCAAGAAGCCGAAACCCAGGGAGGTGCACGTTGCACTACCTGTGCTAGCTGTGGTGACCCCAGCATTGTTGCCAGTCGTGACTCCGCAGCCACCGTCATCGACGGTAACGACAGTTTCGTCTCCTCCGCAGCCTATCGAGCCTGCATTCGTGCCTTATGACACTACGGGAACTCTTGTAGTACACAAAGTCTATAAGACTGCCCATGATCTGATGTGCTATTCCTGGCTTTCTGGTATCGGGGAGGTTCCGGAGCTGTCAGTAATACAGCCCGAATTCCACCCAGCATTTGGTATGTCGTCAATATCCTAGCATGCGGCAAATAAACGTGCTACTTACAACTATTAGCATTAAGATTCCTTCCGGAGTCCATTATCCCCGTTGCCGACAACCTCCTTGAGATCGATGTTGAGGCAGATCCTCAGTATGCTGGCTGGTCTCCAGGCTCAACCTCCTTGACTGGTTTCGCGCGGGAGTTCAACTTTTGGCGAAAAGTCGATGATTTAACGGAGAAAAAGGTACCTTCCTGGGAGCGCACTTTTGATATGGTCACCCATGGATCAGACTTCATTCTCAAACGATGGAGAGAGATTGTGAAGAATGGCCTAGGGAATGATTGGACTGAGAAGAAGGGATACGACTCAGTTAGAGAGCTATGTGGCCCAAGCAAGTAAGTCAATTCAGCTCACTTCACCTCGATATTAGGGTAACATATTGACACCACCTGCCTAGCTATTCATGGCTTAAACAGGATGAAACGATCAAGATTAGACACCAAATCTCGGATCTGTTAGCTATCATGAGCATCTGCCCTGTACCGAGCCTAGAGAAGAGCTCCAGTATTGGTGTACTCGCCAACATTGACCAAGTCAACCCCAATAGCGATGTCCACTTCATTGACTTTCTTCTGCAAATGCTGGTAGCGCGCGAGGTAACACTACGCATGGCCAAGGCCAAGCAACGTTGGATCGGCGGCGTTACGGTGCGCATCATCTACGACCTGGTCGCATCCGAACTCTGGAGCAAGAACATGGACTTTGCCACGGACACCCATTTCGAGCCGCATGAAGCAATCAGGATGCGGCAGATAAGCGGCATCCTGAAGTTTGCTGAGGAGATGCAGCGGCCATACCTCTCCGAGATACAGGAGACGGCCAAGAAACTGCTCACGCCTGAGGCGAGCCAGATGTCCACCGAAATTCGCACGTGGGACTGGTCTAACGGTCTCTTGCTACCCGGCGCGCTGTTCCCGCTGGCGACGATCGGGACATTGTATAACTTTTCTTCGACGCTGCGCACGCATGCCCAGCGCGACCGTCATGATGCGCAAGGGCAACTACGGCATCGTTTACCCTCAAGCCTTGTACTGGAGCGTTCGCTCCATCCTCGGCAAGGTATTGGCGCCTTTATCCTTGACCGACGCTGAGATGGGGAATAAAACCAAGTGCCTTGGCGGCTGGGTTGGGCCCTGCCCCTCGCCGTCCCTCCCAGAGTCGACCTTCGGGCTTGTGATAGAGCTCAAGGGCCGACCGCCACCATGGCTAGCTGAGGATGGAAATATGGATGGAGAAGAGTCAATCGCAAACATTATGACACCGTCGGCGCAGAGCCAGCAGGGCAACGCCGCCGAGTGGGCACTTCCCACCCCACCGCCTTTGTCAAGCGATACCGTTATGTTACAGAGTCTCCGTGTCACCAAGGTTGAAGTCTCAGAGCCGACAGACGGTGGTGTAGTAAGGGGCGATGACGCCCTGCCCGTCTATCAGGCCCGCCTCGACTTCCGCGTCGCGCGTGGAAAGTTGATGGTGACGACAACGCTACACGTTAATAGCGTCTTCTTGGCGGCGATGCCGTGTCGCGGCGGGCCGCATCGGATCGAGCCCAGGGCAGCGGGTGCTTATGCCTTCCGCACCTTTGGCGTTGAGGAGCTCCCGCACGCGGAGCTCAACGGCGGCGCCACGGCCGTTACAGTCATCAACGCCACTGGTGGGCCGGCAGCTGAGACGTTTGCTAGAGCATGGTGCTCTGAGAAAGGCACGAATGCCGTAGTGTGGAAGAGGGGAGAAGGGTGCTGTTTCAAGTGCGCACTGATGGTAGCAAGTAGGGAGGGTGTGGCTGCTGGGGTATTGATCATGTGTTAATGTCCTGCAGTTTGACGATAATGTGGTCAAAATCAATCATGTTATGCGTTGAGGAACTAGTTCCTCTATACTAATTCTAGAAGGACAATGTGTATTTGGCTCTCCTAGGTGGTCCGTCTGCCACACTTGTCGCGCGACCTTGGGTGAGCAGCTGCATCTCTAACCAACAAACACAATTTAGGAAGCAAAATACAGTAATAATGGTTGCTGTTACTACCAAGGTGATGCGTCCAGCTGCTGTTTCGGCGGCTATTAATGAAAATGTTTCCGCTTGCCGTCCTATTGATTTTTTTGTCTCCTTCCTCCACCTCTGCAACCTTTATAACTTACAAACGATGAAGCAATAACGGGACCCTGCAAAGATTGCAAATCGGGCTACATCACAAGGCTGGGCTAGCGGCAAGTATTCTAAGAGCAATAAAAAGAAGTACAAATATTATTATGACCCCAAGTCTATAGCCAAGCAAGATGAGATTCCCAATAAAATATGGCATGTGAGTGTCCCCATACCTTTGCCTTTATATTAAGCTTACATAAAAAAGAGGTATTAGGCTAAGGCAGAATGCCCGGAAGAGTATACAATCTGTAAGGCGAGGGATCTTGACATTGATGTACCCGTCCCGCCATTTCATAAACTCAAAGATTTCTAGAGATTTTATTCTCAGCAAGCTAAAGGCAGGCTGGAAGATAATAAAAGAAAAGATGTGGCAATTGCAACTCTCCCAGGACTTGCGAAGGCATTTAAGGTAGGCCTGGTGCGTTATACGAATGGTTTAATTGGTAATAATAATACCATTGAGATTAATAATATATGTATTACGGGCTAGGTACGGTCGCACATTAGCGAGGCTTCCGCAACGGGTGCAAATGGAAAAAGAAATCTCAATAATTTGTATAGGATTCCCTATATTTATAGCAATAAGCCTCTATAACTGTAGAATACAATTACTATAATTATAGAGGCTATAGCCTATAATAATAACTCTTCTTCATTATTATTATTATTATTATAACTATAGTAAGTATAAAAGTTAACCTCTTTTTTAAAAAAAACTAAATAAAATTTAATTAATATTAAAGATATTAAAAACTTATGTTAACTTATATTCACTACACTAGAATAGTAGAATAGAGTAAGTATTATATCATAGGGGTTATATGCCATAAATATAAAGGCTATCTACTATAATCGTAGGGACTTTCGTGCGAACAAAGAATGCTGTTTTTCTTTAAGTATGTTGACCAATTTGACAGTATCAGTCGCCGGGGCAGGGCTGGATGTTCCGTTCCGCCCAACAAGACAAGACACCTGCAATCGTCCCTCCCAAGCCTTACTTCAACAAATCCATTGACACACCCTCGTCCACTCTAATGTTCCCCCCTCCCTCATTAAGCTCGCCCTCAGATGACGAGTCAGCCTCTTCTTCCGTCGTGTACGCTCCTCCCTCGTCAAGTTCGCCCTCGGATGACGAGTCAGCCTCTTCTTCCGTCGTGTACGATCATGAGCCATTCGTCACATTCCGCACCCGCGTCCTCGCCCTTGCAGCGAGTAGCATCTGGCCCGACTCGGATCCCGATGAAATCACAGTCGAACGCTTGCCCGGCGGCGGTTTCAACCGCATCATTGGCCTGACCCGGCAGCGCTCTAATGCTCAGCTCGACACGAAGATCCAGTACATCCTGCGCATCCCCAGATTCGACGCGGCCCAAGTCGACTTGTATTCATCCTTCCCGAACCTGAGCCACGAGGAACGATGCCGAGTCGCGCGGGAACTGGGCGCCATCTTCAACCAAATGTTGGCCGTACGGAGCAGCATGGCCGGCAAGCTGGTCCTGCCGACGGACCGCAGCAGTCTGCAGACGCCCGTTCACGTCACACCATTGGCGTCAACGGATTCTAAACTCGCCAGACCGTACAGCGACTCTGCACCGTCTGAATCCACTCATGAGCTGCTTTCGGCCATCTTCCTCTCCCGCAAGGCCACTGAGTTGGAGCGGAATCCCTCCGACACCGTGGGGCCTAAACTCTGGGACCAGTTCTACCAAATGACGTCAGAGCTAGAGGCCGGTGGGTGGTTGGTTGACCGGTACTACTCGATTGCTCACTTGGACCTCGCTCCCCGTAATATTCTGGTCAACCCAACAGCCAATTCCCAGCTTCCCATCATATCTGGAATTCTCGACTGGGACAGTGCTGTCCTCGCCCCTCCCGTCATGTCATGTACCCCTCCCATGTGGATTTGGGCTTGGCAAGACGACGAGGATGAAGACGAGCGGGCAGCAAACGGCGACCCGCCGACTCGAGAAGGGCAACAGTTGAAATCCACCTTTGAAGAGGCTGCAGGGCAGAACTACATAAGATTGGCTTACGAGCCCGCTTACCGGTTGGCGAGGCGTCTAGTTCCATTCGCCATAGAGGGTGTGCCATCCAACGAGGACTTCAAAGAGGCCGAGGCCATGCTTCGGGATTGGACGCGTGTTTCTCAATCGTGAGAGGGGGAGCGTTGATGCCGGTGCTTTGCTTCACGGGGACACGGCAGCCTTGGTAGGTCCGTTGACGACGCGGCATTTTAATGGCATCTAAGGTGTAGGGGCCGTTGAGCCAATCTGCACAGGCATCTTCCCCGTGGTTGGTCTATTGTGTTATCGGCGACGTCGGCTGACTCCTGGCTCTTTATGACGATGTTTGCTCTTTCTTCCTTCCTACCTGGGGTGTGGAGGTGTCCCCTGAGGGTGTCGACCATTGGCTATCGATGTACAAGGTAAGATCCGATTTGATAGATTTTTGAGGCCTGCTTCATGGGCCTGTAGCCATAATTAAGGGCGTGGTGGTAGCCACAGGGTCGCACGGGAAAGCACCCTCTCCCAATTGTTATCACTTCGCCTTGCGGATCCTCTACAACCCTGTGTGGCCAGATAAGTCAACCTTCAAAGCGCCATGCATACTACCACGACCCTGACGCGTCACCAACGGCAGTTACACGATACAACTGTCAATTGTAATTTCCAATGCTCACTAATACATTTGTAGGAATTTGGGTGCCCCCTCTTTCATGGCTAATGTGGTGTAGCTCCAAGGTGGGTGGCCTTACGTCGGATAAAGCCCCGCCGATAGTACTGAATGATGGTTGCCAGCTAACGACATGCAATAGACGGCGGGATTTATCACATACAATTCAGAAAAGACGGAAATCCTCGCTGATCTGCCACTACAAGAACCGTGTTTGCGATGATTGTATAAATATGTGTACAGGTATTCCGTACATCACATCACTTTAGACGTGTCAGTTTGCCCGCTGGCTCGCCTCCCCATTCGAACCGCAAATCTTCTACCAGAAACACGAAATCCAAACAACATGCCAAAGAAAGGCGCTACGACGACTCATCATTGCCCCGAGAAGAGGCTGAAGAGGCTGAAAAAAACAGCGAATAACAGCAAGTGATGTGACGCGAAGGAAAGAAGCGAGTTTTTATTCAAGAGAAGCCGGTGGTCGATGTCTATCTGAGGTGCAGCAGTCATCTGCTGTTGGGAGCGTCACTTCTGCAGCCACGCTGTCGGCTGTACCGCGAGAAACGCTTTTCTTGCTTATAATGATTATTGAGTTGCCGCGGCTACCTTTGTACGCATGTTTCCCATACTTAGCACTCTAAATGCGTTTCTTTTCGATGACTTTTAACGTCCCGAAAGCCCCTGCATGTTACCGCAGCGAGTAGCAAAGCCCGGGGGCCTTAGTGAGCACTTCTCGCATATTGTTTAACTTCTGTTCATTCGCCACTTAGTACCAGAACTCCTTCTCTGACCCAAACTTCACATGCCCACGGAGGTCCCAAGCTAACAACGCCATGCCCCTTAACTGCTGTCAATTACCAGAGGCGGAGTGGGAAAAGTTTAGACTGCTCGATGGTCTCATAGCGCCCAAGAGAGAGGAAAGATCGTTCACCACGAGATCCTTAAAAATTCAGCCACAGGATTGCGACAATTACGTCGATTCTCTGATATTCTCGGGCTTCGGAAGGAAGCAACAAACTTCCCCGGCTCCCCCGGGTCGCGCGATTGGCCGGAGCGCCGGAGCCAAATACACATTGTCCTCGTAGTCCCTAGAAGGTCTATAATGGTACAAGTGCAACCGCCACCATCTCTTTAGCAAGGCGATCAGACTTGCACATGGTAGTTGTGAATATGACCTTTGAAGAGGCGATTTGTACCTTGTTCCACTGTTGTAAAGTTGTGAAATGCATTCTTCGCCAATATGACACTTGAATATGGCACACCAATGTGCCCACAAGCATTTTAAAACAATTATCGGGATGTTAGTGTCAGATATTAGATAACTAACCACCGCGGCACAGCGCAGGTCAAAACCCTGATCGTACTGCCTTGTCGCATAGCAAGTATCAGCAAAGATTGCAAAATGACTTGGCGGCGTGCGAATTCCCTTTTGGCCTAGTCGCATGGACCTCTGATTACTCAAAATCGGCTAATAGCTGTACTAGTACGGTAAGAGTCTTCCCCATTTTAGGTAATATATTCTCATGCAAAAGTGTGGAATACGTCAGAGGATTATCAGAGGCTTAAGCCTCTGATGTAAAGTTTCTGTGTTGCCTAAATCAGTTCATTAGAGCTGTGGCTGCTTTCTTTAGCCCCTAAACTTTATACATAAGCTCTGAGCCTTCTGATCAAATAGTCAAGCATACAACCATTCTTTTCACCCATTTATCTGACACAAAGTTTGTGAACGTCAAATAAGAAGCAAATATCTCATAATTTGTGACTTACATCGCCTTTCCCTTGTCAATCGCATTGAGACTAATAACCGTCTGTTTCTCATTGTTCTTCTCGGCAACAGCACTATCATACTTGGCGTCACGGCCAGCAGGTAAACCTCACGAACACTGGCATGCCTCAAGATCAACAGGCCAGTATCTATAAATTCCATTACTAAATGCAGTGTGCTATATCTTAGAGAAAGTATTTCCAAGCACTACAATATTCTTGATGAATATTTTATTTATCCTCGTTGGTGATTCGGTGTCGAACTGAGGGTTTCTTTAGACATTTATTGCTCAAAATTATAAATACATGCCATGCTGAGTTTGTATATGGTTATTTAAACCCCTCTAATATTCCATCTGGGACTCACTAGGCTTGTATCCTCAAATTTCTTCTCTTCACGATAAGAATGAGGCTGCCTATTGGTGCGATATTGAGATCAAGAAGTAATGAAATGTGTGAAGTACGAAATTGAATATGAGTAGCCATTGTATACTAGCTAAAATTCTATTACTTTTATTAGTGATAAGGTATTTTGGGAAGGCTGATTGTAGAATTGACTATATAACGCCTGGTCAAGTATGAAGCTATCTAAGCACAGTCTCTTGGTGTCTCCTTATCTACAAGCAAGCCTGAGTGTATCTAGACTTCACAAGAAGAGATTCTGGAAATAGAATAAGGCTATTCTTAGATATAACTTAAATTATATTGCGGGGATGTGGGTATAAAATATATATATTCTAGTCCGCGCTGGAGTTTGCGGAGATGATGAAAACGACCTTGAATAAAGCCCTTTACTGTATCCTCTAAAGAACCCTATAAACAGGAGCACAATAACCATCTAAGTAAGACTAAGTTATTGATGTCTTCACCTCCTCCTCAGTCAGATTTGTGGAGAATATGACGTGTGGCGCACTAGGAAAGGCTTTAATTCAGTGGCCATCAGAGCCAATGCCCCAATAAGACACCCTTAATAGCAATAAATCTAACTTAGTTAGGATTGACAACCAACTCGTTCGCAGTTGACCCCAACTAATATTTCAGCTGGACACCACCAGCTAGTCATGACCTTGTAAGTGACCAATCCCGACTTGCCACAAGCAGATGATTTCTGGGATGAGGACTAGTTGCATCCCTGAGACAACATCACTTCTCTCGTTCACACCCTGCTAAGAAGGTTCGAGGCCCTTCGCTCGATTAAGCCACCTGGTAATACATGCCATGTGTGGTCGCAGCCATAAGAGCTGAAGGATTGAATTTTTACTATATAGTCAGGTTTGCTTCCTACCTAGACGGTTCGTCTTTTTCCATGTTTGAGAAATATTAAGATCTGGCTGCAAGAATGTAATGAGTGGCCTATCTATTGCGTACCTATATCAAGCTTTGAAATGTATCATTTGATCTTCACAAACGCGGTCGTTTACGCACTGTTCGGCAAAGCAGTTGCTCATTTCCCACAACCAACTAAAACAAGCAATAATTTTCATAAAGCTGAAGCTGGACCTCCAGATTTTGGGCTACTCCGACGACAACTTGACCCCAGCCTTACTTCGGGTACAATCACCATCACTGTTGCGCCCGATAATACATGCGGCTTCGAGTTCGGAGAGCCATTTTGGACTTGCAATTACGGCCGTCGATGCTCTTGGGAATCAGGTCGTATCAATCGTTTCTTTTGTGGTTGGGATGACATTCATACCAGCTGTCTTGATAGTACCGTTGTTTTAAACACCGACAAGTGCGATGTCGCATGCTATTCGAATACAAACAACGGACGCTGGTACGATATACCTTGAATATGCTCGTCAGAGTACTAATGCATTTATATATAGCACTTTATCTGAATATCCTCGTTGCGCGGGGATCGATCTCGGTCACGGAATTCTGCAGTATATATGCACTAATACGTCGACTGAAGTTACTATCGACAGTACGTTAAGCTTGGACGATCGAAAGTTTAGCACCTTCATTCTAGTTGACGGACATGCGGTATCCTCAACTACGAGTAGCAGTACAACGATTACCTCGACCGCACCGCCAACAGCCACGACTCACCATTCTGATACAAACGTCGGCGCCATCGTTGGTGGCGTTGTTGGTGGCGTAGCGGCTCTTGGCCTCCTTGTGGGTGGTGTCGTGGGAGCCATTATTCTGCGTCGCCGAAAGCGCAAGAGGACTATGCCACCCGACTCCAACCATGGCTCAGCACCGCAAGGTCAAGTTGCGGCAGTCATACCCAGCCAGAACAATATTATGGCTTCGCCGGCCCAAGCGGACGGAGATGGACTTAATATGAACTCGCAGATGAAGTCTAGGGGTCAAATGTCACCTTATTCAAACATATCGTCTCCTCCAATGTATCAATCGACACAGTCGCCACCTGTAATTTACGAGGCGCCAAGTCCAGACGCTACGCCGGTTTTTGAGATGAATGGGGAGAGAGCAGATCACCATCGTGGATCGATTCAAGAGTTGTACTAGCTTTGTTAATGTATATTGTAGGGGAAGCTATGATCTTAGTTTATCTATGTTATTCATATTAAGATAATACAAAGTGCTTAACTATGGATATAAAACAAGGGATATTTAAGTTTTAAATACAAACTAACTAAGTTTACAGAGCGCCCCAATAAGTTCCGAGCAGTTCCTGACCTAGGACCGCACCCACTCCCTAACACACAAACTTTAAAGTTATATTTCTCAACTAAATAAGACCAATTAATTTAGTTAGAGGATTAATTGGAAATAATAAGTCTTTCGTTTGGTATAGACTAGTATTTTGTATACCAGCTGCGTACATCTCTTATAGTCTTTAACCTTTTTGCTATTAAGTTCTAACTATAGGTTATTTAAGATTCTATCTTCTCAACTCTTAAGACCAGTTGAAATATCATCTGGCAGCTGAATACCAAAAATATAAGTGAGAAAAAAGATACGAGAAGACTATAGGGCAGCTGGCAATTAAATTTTGTTGTACGGGATTGCCCGGGACCCGGGTAAGGCAACCTAGATAGTCTGAAACAACGAGCCCGCAAGGGCTCGAGACCGGATACAGCCTCTTCCGAAGGCCTCAGAGAGGCCTTCGGCATCTAGGTAAGATAAATAGGAAGCCTTTCAGCCCGGGTAGATAGAAGAATTAAGCATCTTTCATTTATCTGACCGAATCATCGATCCGTTGGCTTAGCCGTGTGTGAATTGCACAACAAATTTCTAGGTAGTTAACAATATTTTCCGCCCTATGTAGAAGAAGCTTTCCCGATTGAAAACCCGGACCTCCGCCTGTTCGGAGCTCCGGCCACCACACGCCGGCACGGGTACTTAATGTTCCTATTGTGAAAACTTTCAGTGTCTATTTCTAACCCGCCTGGTAACTCTGTGGTACCATGTATAGAGGGCGCCGTCGTCTTCCTTCTCTAGCCCCCGAGGGCCCCCGGGGCCTCGGTTACCATAATAACTGCCCGATAGATGAATAGGCGGTTGTTCAGGTAGATAGACAAACAAATCAAGCATCTATGACTTTTACCCTTTGGATTCTCGATTTGTTGACTTAGGCTCACGCATTTTGCACACTAGGAAGTATGTGGGCGTTCAATGCTGCCCAGGCCGATTTAATGTATGGACATTGCGACGCCTCTCACTGCGAGCAGGAATTCGTTTGATTCGATGCCTACCTTGCTAACTATACTGACTCAATAATGGTGGATTACTGGGTCCATGTCATTTGACTTGGGTTATATAAAATGAGCACAATATCCTGATGCTATCGTCCAAGTCACCTACATTATTACCCATATGTGCGCACCTCTACGTTGCACCTACGCCTTCAAGCAGCGGCCAGGCAGCAGCTTTCAGGCACCTACACCTACCACATAAAGCTACATGCTTGGACGGCTATCCTAAGCTAGCATGTTGTCTCTATTAGCTACCATAGAGCCTATCCGCGGCCATAATTTGTAGGATGTGCACATAAAAGAACCCCGCATTTAATTCACGGCCAGAATATACACATTAACTTGAGAAACAAATGTTATTCATTAACAATCCGACGAGGGCTGATACTTCACCCTGGTAACGGCGTTTTGCGGGATGAGGCAAGATACCTAAGTTCTTAGGTGCATTAAAACTCACCCGCAATGACCATGTGTTAAGTGAGGACTCGTCCGTCGTCCGAAGAAATAACGCATTGCGTAATGCTCCCGTAGCATTTTAAGACTAAAAAACCGAACAGCCATGTGATGGTTTTTGGTTGAAAGTGCATATTCTCCTTTTGCGCTAATTTGTCAAATTAATCCAAGTCCTTCTCACTATCTGCAGCCAAGCCGGATACAGAGGATAATTTTGCGATATTGGTTATGTGTTTGAGAGAATTTTCTCGTATTTCTACCCTCTATTAGATATGAAGTCGCTTGATAAAGGCCAGTACCAATATATAACCCTCCCTCCAATATGGATACATTGGGTGTAGGAATCTATATGGTTTTACTGCAGTAGGACTTAGATATTCCCTATATTAATTAACTTTTAGTAGCTTTATTAAGAAAAGAGGACCAATTTTATTTGTATTAGGCAGGCTTAATACATCCGAACCACTGACCCCA
This sequence comes from Mariannaea elegans, assembly GCA_930272665.1. Taxonomy (NCBI): domain Eukaryota; kingdom Fungi; phylum Ascomycota; class Sordariomycetes; order Hypocreales; family Nectriaceae; genus Mariannaea; species Mariannaea elegans. Next base: position 5,373 of record CAKNEU010000269.1, on the reverse strand, counting down.
CAACCATCTCTGAGATTACCTAGACAACTCCAGTTGTTCATCGCTGTCAATAATCGCTGTCTACAGCTGTTTATTTTCACCAACTGCGCGGTGTAGCAACTTGTATCTAGTAAATGCGGGCCATGTAGGCGAACTGACCCCGCACAAAGGCACCGAGACGAGGCGTCGAGATAGAATTGTGACAATCTCTCCATGTTTTGGGCTGCTGTGCAATGCCCTGGATCAGAAGGATGGCCGCAACGCCACGCGGCTTGAGCGCCCGCATCAAACATGACGAAATTTTTCAACTGTCACCGCCCCCAACACGTGAGGGGAGAGTAGATGACTGCATATGTGGCGTCGCGGGCGTAATGGCAAAATCAGGCAAGCAATCAGCTCCTGTGTCAAAAGTCCAGCTTGACAAAAGACCACATTGGACCCCACACTAAAAAAATCCAGCTGTCAAAAGTCCCTCCATCTACCAGTTTTGTTGCGAGTATATCTTTACGCGTCGAAGACTGGCATCGAGAGTCTCTGAACCGCTGCATCCTTTTCATGTCTTGATTTACTTCATTGTTCACTGTTCCTGACTCTCTGATACAACATGCCGATTGAATGGTCTGAAGCACAAGAACGTGGTGTTCTTAGACTCTATGTCCAGGAAGGCAAGACGGCCGAGGAAACCGTCCAATGGCTTAACCGACAATACGGCATCAAGATTTCGTGAGTTCGACTCTCATATCCACTCACTATCAAGCACTAACTTTGCATAAGTCTGCGACAATTCAAGCATAAATTTGGAAACCTGAAAAATTTGAACGCTCACGAATGGCAGGAAGTGGCCAAGGAGATTCGCAGACGTGAAGACGAGGGGAAAGCTTCAGATGTGTACATCTGTGGAGAACGAAAGAAGCCGGGACAGATCAAAAGATCTCTCCGACACAGCGCGACGAAGAGTGGCTTGTCTGGATCGGGAATTGGTACGTGTATATGCTCTAGTTGTCAAGGCCTTGCTGACGCTGTAATTGCAGACTGGAACACGAAAATTTACAACCGTCGGCGAGTGGAAATACGCACCCCGGAGCCACAAAATGACGGTGTAAACGCCGCCGAGATCTCTGAGTCTTCTCCATCTACTCACGAGGATGGTGAAATAAATTCAATTCTGGAGACCGAGTTTTGTGTTCGGATGAGCACGCCAATAGCCGACTTGTCCATGGACATAGATGGTGTTGAGCTCGATTGGAACACTCCAAAACTAGATCACCATTTTCCTATCGATGATCCTCATTTGGAAGCCCACCTTCCGTTGGTAGAAGCGGACAGCACCCAAAAGGATCCATTACTATCTTTTCCAGAAGCCACTACGGGATCGGGTACACTGGCTGCATTGTCCATATCATCCTTCAACAGCCCGATTTCATTGCCCCAGAACTTAAACTTTTCGGTCCTTTCAAGTCCAAAATTACCGCCAGTCTTCCCACAAACGCTCGACATCATGCATCAAACAGGAGAGTCGTGTAGGTCGCCTCGGGACTTGTTAAGTATGTTTTATATGTCCTACTCATTGATACGGACGTCTTGCTAATGGTTCAACTAGATAACATTACTGTCCATGAGTTTTCACAAGTGTCTCCTCGACTTGGTACTTTCAACTTAGTCCCGGGGGTTTCTATGATTGATTGGGGTGAAAGTTACAAGACAGTGCCCCTAGGGCAACCTGGATGGGTTGCGTCTCAATTCATGAGTCTAGGCTCGGGAATCAAGCTTCAAAAGTCCACTCCGGACTTCCTCGAGGGCATTGTCAGCGACAACTGGAAAACACACATTAAATCCCGCGACTATACTCAGGATTCTCTCAATGAAATGTTCCTGGTTGTTACACACCTCGTCGCAAACAAATTACTTGAGGGCGTGCCACTTTTTAACTTCATTCAGTGGATACTGGGGAGAGGCTATACTAGCCACCTCTACCAGTTTTTGCAAAAAAAGTTATCCCGTACAGCCGACTTCATACACCAAGTTTTAATAACAATCGCAGACGAGGCGGCCTTCAAATGGGGTAGAATGTATGATTACAGTTACGAACGTGAGGATTGTCTCCTCGTGAAACATCCAAATGAAAGTTTCGGTCTTATTCAAGCAGCAGACACACGATCAATCACGGGCTTCTTAGGTGGAAGGCTGCTGGTTCATGTGGTGCTATACAAGAATTTGGACGCAGCTAAATTATTGATTGATCGGGGCGCGAATGTTAATCACTTGAATAAGGGATCTTTTGGCAATCCCTTCGACGATTCCTCTTCAATGCCGAAGACCCAGGAAGTAAGAGTAACTCCTTTATGTTGCGCTGTTCGCGGAGGCTCAATTAAGATGCTTAGATATCTTCTTGGGAGAAATGCGGATATTAACATGCGAATTTGGGGGGAAGTGACTCCCTTGATGGAATCCATTACACAAAGAAATGTCGAAATGACAAAGATACTACTTGAAAGTGGAGCTAAAATCTCCGATGACCTGGAGATAGACGGATCCAACATCCTCGCCTATGCAAGGAGAACCTCGCCAGTGATTTACCAACTACTCGAAACTTACCTTGACGTGGGCTATGATCCGGAAAATCCGAACTTGCTACCTCTACTTTACGCAGCAGAAAGGGGAAATAATGCTCTATCGCAGTTCATTTACAAGAAAGGTGGAGCCCAACAAGACGTCTTAGAGGCTGCATTGTGTCGTGCCGTTGAATTAGGCAATGTGGGTGCGTTGAGGACGTTACTACATCGAGGTGTGGATCCAAACGCCGCTCTATATCGGAAGATGCAGAGATACAAGAATGAGGATTTGGACGTTGATTCTGATACGAATTCAGACGAGTTTTCAGAAGATGATGTCGACGTTGACTCTGATGAAGATTCAGACCAGTTTTTAGACGATGTTGTCGACGCTGACTCCCCAATGTACAAAGCGGCTTTAAGCGAGACAATTTCTAGTACAGACATGACATATCTCCTGGCGAAGGCTGGAGCAGCTTTGGATGAAGGGACTCTATTGGAAATTTGTAACAACGCGGATAGTTACACGTTGATCAGCATGGTTCGAGCTGGTTTCAATGTTGCCCTAGTGGGCCCGTATGCTTTGACAAGTACGGATGTAGGAGGAATAGCTGAATACGGCTCATTGCTTGATCTTGGTATTAATATCAATGCATATGGGGCTGATGGGACCAGTCCTCTGCAAACCGCTGCCCTTGCGGCGGATACGGAAGGTGGAAGAGAGGTTCATCTTGCACTTGTGCAATATCTTCTTGAACGTGGTGCGGATGTCAACCTACCGGCAGGGGATGGTAGTCAGGATGAGTATGGAGAAATGAGACGAGGCCTAACTGCGATTCAAGCTGCGGCTCTGAGTGGTAACCCTGACGTGGTAGACTGCCTACTTGAAGCAGGTGCGAATGTAAGCGCACCTCCAGGGAAGTGGGGCTTGACCGTCTTGGAAGCCGCAGCCGAAGCTCTCCATGACGGATCATCTAAATTCTCGATCGAAGAACTCATCGGTACCTTCAAGAAACTACTCGCATATGGGGCCCCAGTTAATCGAACCGATGGTCGCGGCTGTGAAGTTTTGCATGGACTCATTAACGCATCTCAACCTCAGCTGCTGACTGAGATGCTTGAGGCTGGGGCAAAAGTCGAGGATCGACATGATGGACTGACGCCAATGCAAGTTGCTGCGGCTGAGCATGATATCGAAGCCATGAAACTTCTCTTGAGCTACCATGCGGATATTAATGCCCCCGCATCCGAGACTGGTCTTACAGCCCTACAAGCCGCTATTCGAAATAAGTATATCTCACCTGGGGCATCAGATGATCCTAGGGGATGGAAAGCAATATCCTTTCTTTTACAGCATGGGGCAGATGTCAATGCCCCTGCCGCGAACTGCTATGGCCGTACTGCTTTACAAGCTGCCATCTCAAATAGAGCACATGACCATCGAGTCATTGGGCTTCTCTTGCAGCACGGTGCAGATATCAATGCCTTTCCTGCTGATGGAGGCGGTATTACAGCTCTCCAGGGAGCAGCACTTAAAGGAGATATCCAAATTGTAAAGATGCTACTAACTCATGGAGCTGAAATCAATGCGCCCGCAGCAGCACGAAACGGTCGAACTGCCATTGAGGCAGCTGCAGAACATGGAAGATTGGCTGTGGTCCGGTTGTTGCTCAATGGAGGTGCTGATCCTAATTTGAACCATGGGTTTTCGAGAGCAATCGAATTTGCAGAAGAGCACTGCCACTTCGAGATCGCAGATTTGTTAAAGGAATGGCTAGAATTACATCAATTCTTTCATCCGTCCTTGATTGGGCCGACAGATCTATAGCGGTTGGTATTATTTTAGCTTAGATCATTATTGGTTCCGTCTGTAGCAGATGTTTCTGTGAAGCACTCGTGCCGTCGGCAGTAGTTCCTGGAGCAGAGGTGCCGCCTGTTGCAGTCGTTCCCGGTGCGGTCGTTCCTGGTTCAGACGATTCATCCGTTGGAATTGTGCCTGGTCCGGTGGTTCCACCTGTCCCAGTCGTTCCCGGTGCAATTGTGCTAGGCGCACCGGGTTCGTCTGTTGCAGTGTTGCTCGGTATAATGGTTGCTGGTGCGCTGGCTTCATCTGTTGCAGTCGTGCCTGGGCACGGAGCAGTGGTTCCTTCCTTCATCGTAGGAGTCAGTCACAGGCGAGTCTCCCTTTGTGGTAGTTGGTATTGAGCCTTGGCTTGTTGTAGTACTAGGCAAGCGGTAGCCCCCACTACTGGTAGTGAGCTCACCTTTGGGCACACAAGCACTGTCTTCTGTGAATATCGACCCCTCCAATTCGTTCCTAATCTGCGGTAACAAGGGGCTAAAAGGGAACGCAATTCTCAGTCATAATAGTGAGCATTCAACTTGCTCGTATTCTCATTCAAACATAAAGCTAATAACTGGGTGAAAAAGGTTCCTACGCCAGTCTGGCACGGTGAATATAAGCACATTGCTGCCACAACAAACGATGATAGAGAAGAAGCAACAACCACGACAATCGAGTACATCACTCTCGAACACGCTGGAGGCACGTTACCATCATTCTGCTCATTATAAATAGTTAAGCCGTGAACTAACTCCTAGCAGGTGCTAATCTTGAAATTTTTATTTTCACAAGTACAGGAGTGCTGGATGTGAGGTGTGACATTTGAGCACAAGGCATCCCTGTCCCTGTCCATGTGACTGGGTGGGCTCCAGCTGTGCCCCCCCTCTGAACATATCCGTACTTAAGAACCCCAAACCTCTTCGAGGATCTAGAAAAACTAAGGGGTGCCCTGGTCGCTTTCCTGAGGGTTGCTCAAGCTAGCAGGGTTTAAAGCGGGGC
>CAKNEU010000268.1:0-29651 GCA_930272665.1 Mariannaea elegans | reverse complement strand
TATTGAAGGCAGGAGGGTTATTTAAAATAGGTGTGTTAAAATTGATTCCGTTATTTTTACTAGGGCGAAATGGGGGGGGGGGGCAAGAAGTGGGTATAGGGACTTACTCACCAATATTCATGCTTGGTCATCAGCATTCTAATAGTGCTTTGTAACCCAACATGACTCTTCAAGTCTATTTTTGGCATGCTTTCAACCATATACTTTTGCATGCCAATAGCCACGTGTCATTAGGACCTTCGCGAAGAGTTATACAAACACAAGTGCAACCCACTTAGCTACTATCGCATTGACGTGTAGACTAATTGATCAGCAGCCTGCAGTGAGTCCTCAACCAATATTATTATAATGAGTGTCCTGTCAACGAAACTGCACGGTCATCGATCCTAGTATTCAGGCGGGGGGGAAAAGGCCGCTGAATGTAAATGCGAGAATTACAGGAGTAAAGATTCCGAATGCAGGAAATATTACTTGCCTGCTAACTAGACTAGCCTGGGAGCACTGTAACACTGTGCAGCACGCCATCAATTTAACCAAATAGGGCTATCGCAATAACAAAGCGGTCGAGTCAGCCCTGACTGTATGGGGTAGGGACGATGCATGTCCAGAGCCTTTTATTCGTTCAACCAAGGGACTCTCCAAATATGGTCTCGAGAGCCTCCTAATAATTATTGTTTGCATCTTCTACCATAGGACGACTAATTTTGCGCAGGTATTACCGGCTAGGGCCGTAAGGACTCAGATCATGCCAGACCCTCCAGGGAGAGCAATCAGGGAGCAGGGAACTAGAATCTCATATATAGCGCTCGATTTTTAGGTCTTATTTGAGGGATGCACTGATTTAGGCACGTATAAGATTATGACCAGCCTAAACCATTTCATCCGGGAGCTTCTCGGGCTTATGCTGAATCCCTTCCAAGATCCCCATCAAGATCACCTCCTTGGGCCTCAGAAGGTCCCGCGAAGGTTCTCCGAAAGTTGGTCGGGATTTCGGACCGCCTGTCCTCTGAATATATCTCATATGTCTTTCTATAATCATCTCCATCCACTTTCTTTCTCTCTATCCTTAGATAGACTAATTATGACTCCCTATTCGTTGCAATACAAAAAGGCCCAGCCTTTGACAGTTAAAAATTACAAGAGATCGTCAATACTTGTGATCGTCACTAGATCCCAATGCATTATAATTAAGTCACATTGGATTATACGTTTAAGCCGAACGTTGAAGGTCAAATTATTTAGGGCAAGCTTTTAAAAATATTTTTCAGGAGTTGACTTTTACTCTCCAGGACGTTCCATTTTAATACTAATATAATAATAGACTAAAAGCATATAAAGTGGTAAGGTAAAGGAGAAAAATACATAGGCCCTTTTACTGTATATTAGAGTCTTTATCTATGACCTGTTTGTACTAAGAGTTTAGAAACAAATGGCGCTTCCAGTTAACTCTGAGTTGTTAGCCCAGCGTTGGGGTACCTAAGGATTACTTGATGATCTTTTTACTTTATTACATAAGTTAACTAATTGGGTAGTTATACTAGGTAACATCGTTTCAATTATAACTAATTATGGCCTTGGCATTAAGTGAGAACAGACTATAACTCACCAACTATTTACATAGCGCCACTTGATCCTCCATTCTTTGGTTCTTTTTCTGCCGTGACCTGGTCCGTATTAAGCCCACCCACGCCGAGATCCTCAGTTTGCTCCTCCGGCGTATGAACCAACTCGCCGTGAATGTATCCATTCTCGGGGTCGTGGGCTTCGCACGGTCCGAAAACATATGCCGCCTCGCCATGGATGGCGTCGTCACCAAAAATCAGCTGCTCCTCAGTCATGCGAAGTGGAATGCGCAGCACATGCTTGATAAAAAGCAGAATGAGGGACGTCCATACCAGGTTCCAACCAAAGATGAAGCATGCACCGGCCATTTGGTATCCAAGCTGGATTCCGTTGCCTGCAACTGCTCCTCCAGGGTTCGTCAGCCCGAAGGCAGCGCAGCCATCCTTAGTGGCCCAGAGACCTGTGCCAAAGCCACCGACGAAACCAGCGACCAGGTGTGTATGTGTGACTCCAAGGGTATCGTCGAAATGGCGCTCAAAAGCCGGAAACTTTTTGGCAACAATATTCATAGTAAGCCAAGGAATGGAGCCAGAACCGAGGCCGAGTAAGATAGCCCCCCAGCCAGCCACAACACCAGCAGCGGGCGTAATAGCGACTAATCCGGTTATCATACCCTGGACTGCTCCGATGACAGATGGCTTCTTGAAGTAGAGCAAATCGCAGGCGGTCCAGGTGAGGAGGGAGACGGCAGTACATAAGTTGGTATTCAGGACGGCAACACCCGCGTCAGCGCTAGCAGCATAAGGATCACCACCGTTGAAGCCATTCCATCCGACCCAGAGGATGCCAGCACCGACAAGTGTGGTCAAAATATTGTTGGGTCGAGCATCTTCACGATCCTTGGCTAATCGCGGGCCAATCCAATAACTCCCAATAAACCCAGCCGTTCCACTTGACAGGTGAATAACATAGCCACCCGAGTAGTCAATGACACCAAGGTCAAATAGAAAGCCCCCTCCCCAGAGAGAAAATGCACCGACCGTGTAGGAAAGGGTAAGCCATAGTGGGACAAAAACCGCCCAAGCATAAATGTTCATACGTCCGAGAAATGCGCCAGCCATGATTACTAAGGTAATTGCCGCAAATACAAACTGGAAATAGATCATGGTCGCCAAGGGAAACTGCTGGCCAACGCCGATGGCGGGGAGGTACGACTGCTGGAGCATTGTATCGATGCCTAGCACATTGTTGGGTTTACCAACGAAGGGGAGCATCTGTTCACCGAACGACGCCTTGTAGGCCCACAGGACCCAGCAGATGAGGACGGCAGCGAATGCGTAGAGGGCCATGAAGGCACTATTGATAGCCCACTTCTTCTTCATAATACCGGCATATAGTACCATGAGTCCAGGGATGGATTGCAAGGCCACAAGAGATGCCGCGGTGAGTTGCCACGCATTGTCACCTATGGGTTAAGGGGTCAGCTCAGGATTGAGATGGAGGCGGTGGAATATTTCCATGCAGACGCGATGTTGAGTCGCATTGGGCGTGTTGGAAATAGACGACTGTTCACTTACCACTTCCGACACCAGATGATGGGTCTGGTGTCCACCACGTAGTGGTATTGCTAGACATACTTCGACTCGCCGAATGTTCCGAAGGGAAGAATGAAAGAAAGCCAGTGATATCTCACAGAATTTTGCACGGGTGCAAAATTACTTGCTTTCCGCGATTGGATAAGAGCTTAAAATATGAGAGCAAGGGCAAAATGAAAGAACAGGTCTGTTCCCCGAAAATCGGGGAAAGAGGGCACCAATAAATAGAGTATTAAATGAGAATGGATTCGATAGTACTCAAAAAAATCGGGAATAACTTAGAGCCTTTGTACATGTACTCTCAGTCGACAAAACTAAGACCAATGGTCTAACGCGGCTTGGGATCATATCAAGACATCACGCCAGGCCGAGAGGTTCCTAATTGAGCTAGATTGTTCCATACTGAGGGCTGAGGGAGGGATCTAAATGAAGTTAACCCACGGGAGGCGGTATTAACGTGAAATATCAAAAGGGTAGGTGGCACATACGAAGACGAAAAGAGGTGAAGTTACGCCCCATCGATGCAGCGCACTTTGATACTATTCTTGTAGAAATGGATTTTTGAGCCATATTTTTGTTCAGTAACATCTCTTTTATCCACTTGAACCTACAGTGATGTACAATTCCTCCAGGTTCTACTGAATTAGCGGAGGCATAACTTGAAAATCTAGACATATTGACTTCAAACTCTCAGTCGCATCAGAAGACATCATGCCCGCGGCTGGCTTAGCGCGGATCAAAATTGGAGGGGAATCGCTGATAAGATATCAGCAAGTCCTAGGATTGAGATTACTTTCTCGCATCTTACTCGTTAAGGACGGAAAAGACGGAACGAAGAGTGCGGCTGTCACATTCTGCGAATCTTGCCAACATCATACCACGCACATTAGAATTAATTAGTCGGAATTCTTTACATCAGTCTCTCATCTCGTTGCCTCTAAATGCTCTTAGTTGGATGGCTGTGGATGTACTCCAGATAATAAGTGACATCATGTCATGGTTACCCGGCACGCAACACAACACACCGGATGTACTTAGACAACTGAGCAGTCGATATCTCAATCTCGATTAAATAATTTCAGTTTGTCATTGATTTGTTTATCTTATCTCTCCGTTCATACATAGCTATATCGCTGAAGAATGTTTGGCTCGTTCCGCCACTCGAGGATGCCCATTGCTCTTGAAGAACAGCTTCAGCCCCAATCTGGTACTACTGAAGATAAGTATAGGTACCTGGTAACATTTTGCTCCGTGATTCCTATCAATCTTGATTGCATGTGGTTAATTTCTCAGTAAACCCGATAGCTACGCAGAATTATTTCTTCTGATATTTTCCAGGGCTGCTTTTGTCGGTTTTGCACCACCCAGGCAACTAATGGACAATTGTAGTCAACTGCGGAACCTGCCAAGATACTTGGCTCTGGGGAAGTGCTTGGCATTCTTAGACCCGATCCTAGCTGGTCTTGGTGGGCCATGACGACTTGGCTGGACGTTCTGCCAAGCGCAGGCAATTCACTTCAGTTTGGAGCTTGATAACCAGCATCTCCCCATCTGCACGTGCCAGATATTCCAGATATTGGACCAATGGCGTCTATCTTTCTTATCTGTGGCTGGTGCGGCGTTTGCTAGTGCCAACTTCTAGACAGGACCCCACGTCTACCCCAGATGACTCAACCATGGCTGGTTTAGAAGCACAATCAGCGCAGTTCTTCAGAGTTCATCAAGTACTGTACGTAGTTTTAGCTCGTCCACCAAATCGACTCATCGCCAAATGCTCTGCTAGGACTTAGAGCCAGTCGCGGTGCGGAGCTCTTTAGAGTATTAGGGCTCAGCGACAACGGCCGGGCGGATAAACTAGGTAGTCCTCGAATTGCCTACGCACTCAGGCGGCTACAGGCTAGTATCAGCATAATTCTTATTAATGAGAGAAAAAAAAAGATTTCAATAAACAGACTATCTATACCATATTTGACAATATCCAAATACTAACTTACCTCCGTTAGGGAAGTCCATGCTTTTGCTTGAAGTAAGAAGCCTCAATGGGTACTGGGGGCTCAAAACCCCTCCATTTCCCCGTGGCTGTGCTGTTATTAGTCCTCTGGGCCAGAAAAACTTCATTTTCCGAGGCTCGTACCTTCAGCCAAACCCCAAAAAAGTATTCTGCCCTTGCTCACCGCCTAGTCTGACGTCCTCTTCCAATTCCCATCTCGAAACTAGCCAACAGTTTAGTACTTGTGATGGCCTAGCAGTTAAAACCATTCTACCTGCCAACATGTCAAACTTGCCAAATTCACAAATAAAAGCTTTATATTTTGAAGAACGCAACACAGATCAGGATCAATCTATCATCTTCCTTCACGGCGGTTCTGGCAGTCACATAGAATGGAAAGCAGTCGCCTCTCAACCATCCCTCGCAGACTACCATCTCCTTCTGGTAGACCTGCCAGGCCACTCAGCATCACGAGACATTGGACCATTTACGTTGGAAACAGCTGCAGAAGAAGTGCAAAAGCTTATTCGAGGCCATGCCCATGATAGGAAAGCAAATGTTGTAGGGTTTTCTCTCGGCGGTTTCGTAGCCCTAGTCCTTACGAGGCAATACCCGGATGTTGTCAGATCTACATTTGCGACAGGCGCGTACCCATACAGAGGGGTTTTTAAATGGGCGATGGCTCGACCAAGATTGATGTGGTTCGTGAGCTGCGTCGAGAACCTACCGGGGCTTGCAGCCATAACGTTGCGTATGCAAGGAATTGATGGTGAAGAATGGCTTGCCGAGACGAGAAAAAACAAATCATGGGAGCAAAGTAAGGCTGTGATGAGAGATCTCCATGACTTTGGGTTGGATGACGTGCGCGCGGTCGGCAAGTCTGGTATTAGGATATGTGTTATTGCTGGTGGCAAGATGGATCAGGTGGATGCTGTGAGAGAAATGGGTACGGTTCTCAGAGAGGAAGGGAAAAAGAAAGGCGTATTAAATGAGGCTTTTGTTGTACATGAGGCGTATCATCCTTGGCATTTACAATTTCCAGCCCTATTCGCCGCCGGAGTCAAAGCCTGGGTTCGCGATGGAGCGTTGCCTAATGATTTCGAAGTAATATAATCCATGTCAATGAATAAATGGGACGAAGATAGAAGTGTAAGTGTCTAAGATATCGTAGTTTGAGAATGTGCTGGTCATTTGCCTGGCTTTTTCGCACGAAAAGCAACTTGGTCTTTGGACAATGTGAAAAGTGTTATCAGCTGATCGAACAGAAAATACAAGAATAACACTGAACTAATAAATTCAATATAATGTACAAAAGAGGTAGTGTAAGAATGTTAAATCAATTGGTTTCCTAATTACCTTGTACAACCCAATGCTGTATGAAATTAACCGCGTTCCTTCGGCTCAACCCCATACTTTATGTAAGTCTTAGAGTCTTTAACTCTGGGCAAGACTGGGGCCTAGGGTTATGGCTGCTGCTTGCCACTATCGATTTTTTTGCTGGGAGAATACAGTCGTGAAAGCGCACAGTAGCAATGGTCTCAAAGCTCTCTGAACTATCGAGGACTTCCCCGACGGCCTCAGCGATTACAGACATTATCAATGCCTTCCAAGGTCTAAACCCTTGATCGAGCTTGGCATCAGGATCCTCATTCCCTCCTGAAGAGCTACTCCCCTGCGTTCTTGACGTGCTCTCGGCACTGCAATGGATGCACACCGCCGCAATCTTGACGCATTCTACAATGGTTTGCTTGGCCCACTTAGATTCTAATTATATAGCCATCGTCAACCTGAGAAAACGATCGTTCCATTATTGGGAAAAGACTACGCCATTAATTAATTCGATGTTGAAATTATGAAGTTTTCGTTTTATTCTTCTCGGTATGACTGGTACCATCTGTGGTAACCATTTTAAGCTAGGTGTAACCAACCCAAATGCGACTAAGTCCAATGAGAGCAGGTGACAATCATATCCACCCAAATCCGAAAGCCGAAAAATGAACAAGTTGGTGGGTTTTCCGAATTCCGATCGTTGCTCGGGAATGTCATCTGTCGCCAGACCCCAACTTCAAGAAGCTCCTCCAAATCGCCGCAAGCTTGAATACTCCTCACAGTGCCTGCGGGTTATAATAGTTTGAGTTGCCAAGGATTTGCTACATTTTTATTAGCATTACTTCACCGCGCAATCTCGTGGGTTACAGTGGCATGGACTTTCCGACCACCATCTCTGGCGGATGCCTTTGCGGTGCAATTCGCTACTTGATATCCGCATCAGACCAAACTCCTTGGCCTCCGACGGTAAGTTCACGATCGATTATGAACGGGAATTATTCGAGCTGAGTTGTATCTGCAGTCTTCAACTTGCCAATGTAAGTGCTGCATTACCAATTTCTATACACCCTCACGTGCTCTGGGTCTTGATGCTAGCTTTTGTAGGCACAATGTGTCGAAAATGGACCTCTTCTTTGACTGCTCAATTCCTCGTGGTGTCGACAGCGAGTTTAAAGCCTCAGCTTCGGGAGTTTGAAATATATGAGGAGTACGAATCGTCTCCCCGTCGTTTTCGAGGATTTTGCAGTCGTTGTGGCTCTTCATTAATCTGGAGGTCCGACGATGATGATCGTACATTGGATGTGTTTCTGGGAACACTAGATGAGCAATGGCTCGCCTACGACACAAACAACAAGGTTAGTGAGGCTTTAGTGCGGCCAAACGGAACGCAATTCTGGATGGAAAATGCGATAGCGGGTGTAACCGACCTCTTGAAAGGTGGGAAGAAATATCTTCAAGAAGGTCCTGATGGGCGATTTGAAGGGGTTAAGAATGATTCTGAACAATAGCTTTGCACGTTTGAGAAGATGTATTGCGTTCCCTGCTTCCTTTCTACGGAAGACACATTATTGTTTCGCGGAAGCACGGCCAGTAGTTGAGAAAGCGTTCTTTGGAATTCTTTGTTAGCTACTGGATATGTTGCGATCATTTGGGTCATATTTTCGTTTGGTAATGCCATCTTATCTAGTGAGAAGTATGCTCTATAAATAAATGAATGTCCCACTTGACAGTGCAGCGAAGCAAGTTTCCCTACACGGCTCGAAGCAGCGCCAAGTAATCCGACACGCAATTAGCATTAATGAACGCCGCACCAAGTTCGCCAGGATCTGATGTATCCGGGAAAGCCATTACATAAAGAGTATCGCCATTTTAAGTATTTCATTGATGGCTTGCATGATAGTGTGATGGAAGGTCTCAGCGAGAACGACTACTTTATAAATATTCTACTGTATCTTACAGTTAAGTTTATGAGGGCTCACATGACCAGTCGTACCAGGTAATAAATAAGCATTAGAAGAGTAGGATAACGACGTAATACGTCGGAAAGGATAAATGGGTGCTTTCATAACAATTCACAACATCGATAAATAGCCCGCTGGACGCCTGCGTAAGTCAATCATACTCCTAGGGTCGCTGGATCGAGGGTTCGCGAGGAGATTTCGGAACCCTTGGACTTTTCCACGAAGGCCTCGAGTGCGTATTCATCTCAGTGAGCTCGCCGCAACACACGAGTTGTCTGGAATACTCTGCGAAACATTCACCTCTAAGCTCCCTGAGAGCCTGCATAACAGGTGTAGCCTTGTACGTTTCTTCCCTATAACATTTCTGAGCGAGAAATTCCATTCAGGGTTTCCAGAAGTGGTCTTAACTCCTCAGTCTCACTGCCCTGATCGATATACTAACTCCTTAAACGCAATTTATTAGCAATTTTAATATTATTATTCACTCGATGGGAATTTTCTTCCAATAGCCCTACACCAAGCTTCAAATTTCCACTTTTCGATCATACCCTCTCCGTTCTTTTCTAGCCCCTCACTCCATATGTCCTTTGTTTCAAGTACACCTTTCGCAATCCAAGTACTTTGCGAAGTAAAAAAAGTATGAAGTAGCCCTTCACCATTGCTCTCCGTCGCGGTTTGCCCCAAACTCGTGATTCTACTTGCCAGGCGTTGGCATTCTATCTCTATAGAACGAAACCGTAGCGGGGCCATGGCGACCAGGAGGCGCGACTTGAGGATGCGGCACATAACATATGTCCCCCATAGTGCGAGCTGCGTGGCGTGGTCAGGGTTGGATTTACCCTTCCCGAGCGCCGGCCGCGGGAACATGATGCCATATTCGTCCTCTTCAAGCCCTCCATCCAGCGGGTTTTGAAACGTCTTTGCTGCTTCCACCCAGTACAACAGACTCTCGCGGTCCTTCAGTAAACGCTCTGTCATGGCATCGATCACACACTGAGGAGGTGGCGTGGGTAATGCAATGGTGTCTGTAACCTCCTTGAACTTCCTTGGCCCAGTAACGAGATGGCTCCACAGAGGGAGGGCAAGATCCTTCTGCTGGACAAATGAGTCGTCGCTACGAATAGCAGAGTCCATGATTTCCTTCCAGCCTTCTTCCGCCAGGAAACATGATTTGTTGCCTAGGAAAGCGTCCATTACCTGCAGAGAGAGAAACCATTAGCTCAGGCAAGGACTCCAGACGATATACTGGAGAATTGGAGTCTGCTTACTGTTGGCCCAATATGAGCCATGAAGAGGGCCATTTCAAACTGAGTGTTGAATCTATGGGCACCTCGGATTTGTATGAGCTGTGCAGCACCGCCAGCATGATGCATCCATGAATGTGATTGTAAGTTTTCATCGAGCAACTGAAAGAAATGAGGGTTTGGATCAGTCGCTGTTCCATTCAGCGGCTTGAGCGGGCATCAAGGGCGGGCACGTACCTCGAAGATACCCAAAAGCTCTGTTGCACACAGTGTTTCCGCTGTCATTCTCTGTTTTTCGTCGTCTAAGGCCGCCTGGAGGGCTCTCAATGCTTTTGTGTAGTGTAGCAAGACGGTATCTTCTCCATCGAGTGGTGTGCTACCCGGGGGCCGCAATATCCGCCGGAGCTTTGCAATAACACAGTCGGTGGCATATCTCAGCGTCGGCACTTCTCCATATCGGCTTGTAATAAAATGTGCCAATTTGGAACTTCCTAAGTTCGAGACAGAGGGTGTATTTTCGGAGCAAACAAGCTCAGACTTTAGGGACGAAAACTTAGCAATGCCAAGACGCAGTCCTGTCAGGGGGGTGAGATTCAGTAAGAGAGCGAACGTTTCAACGGTAGCGATGTCAGGATATGATATTGAGACAGGCAAGGCGTATGCGCGACGACGACGAGAGGGTGCGGGGCGTAATGTCCCGGCTTTCTTTGATGAACATCGATGCTGATCATCTGGTGGGTTCTCTCCGAGGTGTGATGAATCCTCATCATTCATGCCGCCACCCAAGAATATTGGGTACTGCCTAAGATTTTGTTGTCCGTAACCACCCCGTATTCTCCTGTCCACCGCAACATCTTTCATGGCTTGCCGTCGAATGAGCTTTCGCACACTCGGATCCTCTGGGAGCGTCGGACCGTCATAGTTGATGAACGAGAATGCCATCCCAAGAGCAGCTGCAAATAGGTCCCTAGCGCTTTCCAGACTGAGGCTTCCAGACAATCAGTCAACCTTGTGATAATGCGAAGTCTCGTATGAGATCCAGGCTACCGGTAACCCTTTTCGGTCAGTAATTCCAGATTCGCAGATTAGCATAGATAACTACTTGGCGTAGTTGCCGACGTCATGAAGAAAAGAACTCAGCCGCACGCGGTCCCCGGCTTGATTAGTCACTGGTATCGGTGCAAGGGTACTGTTCGCTTGAAGAGGAATAGCGTACATGATTGGACGCTTAAACTGCGGCTACTCTGTAAAGTGGCGTTTTCCACGCCAATGGCTGGCTACTCTTCTGCTATCACCAGCAGCTCAGACGCGGAAACGCGGCCAGAAAATTGGGCCGAAGCCGAGCTAGGGGTTGATGAGTAATGTACCTTTTAATGCAGACTACCATGACAAGCTTCGTCGCACGGCGAATTATATTTCCTATTCTGGACAGAGGTGCCCTGGAAGCCTTCAAACTACTATCGCAGGTTTTGGAAATCCACCGCCACATCTTCTACGTTGGTGGCCGAATATTGTAGAAGAGGTAGAAATCGTATGAAGATGCTCCGTCGCCAAATGACTATAAAGTGCGTCAGGATTCTCTTCAAACCTCAGCTCCCAGTCTTTCCAAAATACAAACCGAAAACGCCCCCAACAATACAGCTACACAGCCACACACAAACAGCACACAACTACACACAAATATCCGCTATCCCAAAGCAAAAATTACAATGGCAACTATCGAGACTCTTCTGGAGAGAAACAAGTTTGTGATAATTTTAACACTTAGCTGAATTGCTACTAACATCCAGGAATAGGGCGGTCAGCCATACTCCCCTTCCGTACATCTCAGAGTTGGCCGCATTGGGGGTTTCTCCTGCCCGTACTCTCATCGGTATGTCATCCTAGAGTTCTCCTCGCTTTGTAACTCTCCAAGTATTCTAACGGGTATCTGCGTCGCAGTGACTTGCCTTGATCCTCGCTGTGAACCGGAGAGATTTTTCAATCTCCAGCCTGGAGGTGAGTAGAAAATAGGAGCGGATAATGACAGGGCTTGCTAACTTCGCATTACAGAAGTTGGTGTCCATCGCAACGCAGGCGGGAACATTCGTCATGCTCTCCGAGATATCAACATCTTGGACACCCTTTTTAAGCTCCAGGAAATCGCTATCGTCCATCACACTGACTGCGGCACGCTTCACTTCACCGATGAGCAGATCCGTGCCAACTTGAAAACGCTTGCCGATAAGGAACAGTGGTCTAATATCGAAAAGAAAGAGTTTGGCGCAAACACAGAGTAAGCCAGACCCCGAAATATACTGCTTCATCTCAAAACGAAAGATTTGCCGTTTCTGACATTACAATGAGTAGTATCGAAGAAAGTGTTAAGGGTGATCTCGAATGGGTTCGAGCAAGCCCGTTCATTAGGGAAGAGCTGAAGCAAAACTGCCAGGGCTTTGTACTTGACATCAAGACTGGAAAATTGGAGAAGGTGACGGTTTAATTAATTACCACAGCCTAACGCGAGGGCAATGGGTAGTTAAAGCGCCTTTCGAACCCCTAGTATTGTGGTGATTCTAGTGGACCTTGTGAGAGGAATAGTGACTGAACTTTCAGATTGTCGCTTTAAATGTGCGTTCTGATGTAATTATTGGTCCAAGTTCTCAAACTCTTAATTAGATCGAATGGTGGGGGGAAATATAGAGGAGGCTATCAACAATCGCTATAATTAAGGCTGATTAGCTTGCTGATTTGCTTAATGCGTCCTCATTCGCGCTATATTATACTTGAAATTTTAACTTCTCTCACTAACCTTGCAGGTTACCTGCATCTCTAGTATCACATTCAATGAGGGGGAAATGAGGTCCTAGAAGCTCTTCCATTTCTACCTAGTTAAATAGAAGTACATCTATCTTTACTTGAGGAAAAGAGAGGGGCTGGGGGGGTTGAGCCGGCGGGAGACCCGACGGGAGAGACGGGAGAGAGCTAGCCTATATGACAACTAGTAAATATATCCTTTTTGAGTATAAAGGTTCACGCAAAAGATACCTCACATCTCAGGACGAGAATCCCATTCTTCAATGAAATTTTAGATTTAAGAAATAAGTTTTATCCAGTGGACAGTGGTGTTTAAACTCAGTTACTTGGACCCAACGCTATTCTCCCTCGCCGCAACTCCACCAAACCGATACTGCGCCCAGCTCAAACTCTTCTCGGGAAATGTCCATATTTGTTCGCCACTATCCAAGCCTGCAGCACCCGCACAAACATAGATTGGAAGAATATGCTCCAAGGTTGGATGCGCCGCCCTTGCATCGCTGCGTCTCATCAAGGCTGACATGTTTGCCTGCCGTTCTACCGGCTGTGAGGTGGCAGCTTCTTTTAGTCCCGCGTCAAAGCTGAAAACGTAACTAGACAGTATTATTAGAATTATAACGGATCTGATTTCGCTAAAATAATTTACGTACGGCATAGTTCGCTTAGTTGCCCTTATGGCCCGGTAATCACGGAGGTTGTGGACAGCCATCCCCGCGCCGATGATTAGAATGCGTTCGTCGCGTAGGCTTTCAAGCGCCTGTCCCATGCGGTAATGCCGATCCCATTCTTCGTTGCCGAACAGTGAAACTTGCACGATTGGGACATTCAATGGGTTCTTCTTCGGATCAAAAGCTGCTCGAGCAGTAAATTAGCAATAAGACACTGGGACTGTCTAAGATACAATAAATAATACGACCTACCAACCATAAACCCCGCCCAGACCCCATGATCAAGGCCTCGCTTGACGCTCTCAACCTCGATACCAGCACCTGCTAGCTTCTCCGTGACCTTTTGGGCTAGCTCGGGGCTTCCTTTGTTTGGATAATCATATTCGTAGTAGTGCGGCGGAAAGCCGTAAAAATCATAGATTAAATCCGTCTTCTCGGCAGTATTGATTTGGATTTTATTTGGACCGCTCTGCCAGTGGGCAGAGAACACGACTACTGCCTTGGGTTTAACAATGGTCGTGATTTCCTGTCCTACTGCAACTAATTTGGAATAGGCAGGGTGCTCAGTGTCTTCCATAAAGTTGGGCCCACCAATGCCGAGGAAATAGACGGGTATGCGTGAAGTACTTTTCTGGGGTGAGGAATCACACATGGTACTTGCACCTAGTTGATCGTGTAGTGGCGGCTTGCCAGATAATGCTCTTGCACATGGGTGATGAGTTAGTCGAACGGAAAGGACACATTCATAAGAAGACAGCCAAGTATATGTACCTTGAGCGGATGGATGAATGAGAAGATGGGAGCGCTAATGACGTAACATGTTATGCCCAGTCCACCCTTTCCTTGATCTTCTGTCTTGGAAAAGGGAGATGACAAACCCATTGTCATACGAATCGTTTGTCGCGCGCCGTTGACATTCAATAGGTTGCATCGTAGACATTCCCGCGCGCAACCGATTCCAGCTTCATGAATAAATTTCTCAGCCCAAGGCGTTAATGGATGACTAGCGTTGATCGTTACCCAAAGAGGGCTTTCAGATTCTGGACAGTAGGCTAGCTACTACATTAGGGCATGTGGATTGGGCGTATCAGGCTCCGCTTGGGGATCCCGCGCGGTTTGTGGGTCTTCATGGGAAAGGCGGAGCAGAGAGAGTGTCTCAGACGACCAAGCTTCCCTGTTACTATTTTCTGATTGAGAGTGAAGCTATTGTCTCTTTGACCTTCCAACTCGCAGCTCGGCGGGGGAGAGGTGGAAGAAGGGCTGGGAGTACAGGACCGGAATGGTCCGTTGAAAGTATGTATGTCTGAGTGAACATAGGTGTCTCTTTGGTATAAATAGAAGAGGGTTCGGCTTCAAGATCAAGTCCTCATCCAACTTCTCAACAACGCAAACCCGCTTCATATATTCATCATCCCTTTTATCAGTCGTAAAAGAAAAATGGCAGCTAGCACTGTTGTACTTATTCTCGGAGCCGGGCCCAGAGTTGGTGCCTCCGTTGCAGAAAAATTCGCCGTCAACGGCTACAAGGTCGCTATCGCGTCCAGAAGTGGAAGTGGCAGCAAAAATGACAAAGGCTTCCTCTCCCTGAAGGCAGACTTTACCAAGCCCGATTTGATCCCAGAACTATTCGACGCAGTCAAGACCGAATTCCACGCTGCTCCCAGCGTCGTTATCTACAATGCACCAGCGCTCACGCCCCCTCCCGATAATAACTCAGCTCTTTCGATTCCGGCAGAACGTTTCGCGGCGGACTTGAATGTCAACACCGTCAGCCCTTATGTTGCCGCGCAGCAAGCTGTAATCGGATGGGAGACGCTGCCCAAGGAAACCAAGAAGACGTTCATTTACACTGGCAACCTCTTGAACGTCTCTGTCCTGCCTGTTCCACTGATGTTAAACCTGGGTGTGGGCAAGTCAGCTTCGGCATACTGGATCGGCGTGGCCGATGCTACGTACAAGGCACAGGGTTTTCGGTAAGTGTTCCAAATAGAAGCCTCATATAGATTGATTCTGACTTGCCAGGTTCTTTTATGCCGATGAGCGCACCGATGACGGTAAATTGAAAGGACAGGCACTCGACGGTGCGGCACATGGCGAATTCTATGCACGGTTGGCGAATCACGAAGTGGATGTGCCATGGCAAGCCACGTTCGTGAAGGGCAAGGGTTATGTTCAGTTCAAGCAGTAAACCTTGAAGCTGGAAGATCTAGCCAAAGACTTGAACTATACATAAGAATACACGGGCAGGATAAATTGCACATCGAAATGAAGTCTTTTGTCATATATAGCACATCGGCCCTTCTATACAAGTAGCACTAGATCACCATGACTTCTGAAACAAGTAGCAAGGTCGCGGTTCGCGGCATCCCCAGTATCCTGGTTGCTCCATACATCTTCCATTATCTCCAGTGCCTTGTGTACCGTGCCGAAGGCGCTCGGTGGTTGCAATGCCTCTACCATTTGGCGCAAACGAACTTTCTGTGCCGATTCGGCGAGGCAGCCTACCACGCAGAATGGCCACACCATTGTGCGCAGCAACGCCGGCGGCGATATTTGACGCTCCAGCAGCTCGAGGGCTTGGTTGACATTGTAACGTACGTCGACACTGGCAGGTTGCCATCCAGACACAACAACGGACAGATAAACGAACGCTGCGTGAGCCCAGACACGGGTTGCCAAGGAGCTCAGGCTAGGGGATGTTTTCGAATGCTGCTCATCTGCCGTGAATACATCCAGAAGACCATGGCCCCCTGTCCATGTAATTTCTGTATTGGTTTCGAGTCGCGTGAGATCAGTTTCCAAGGATTCTTTAATAACTGTGGCGAGACGAACCAGCTCCATGACATCGAGAGTTCCGGTCCTTCTACATTGCTGTTTCCATGCGTCTAGCGCGGCAATTTCTCCGATCTTCACAAGCACCCAATTTTGACACCCTACAATGGCCTCAAGATTGAGGGGGGGGTCAATGCCGTCGATATTCTTGAGAAGACTGTGGTACTTGTAGAGTCTAGGTTGCTCTTGAAGTACCGTGCTGGCAACAATGTCATCCAACATCAAAAGAGAAGATGAGAAGCGCAAGGCAACCTGTTCGGCGCTAGGAACTTGGATACTCTGGGAAATCCGTGACGGCGGTCCTAAATGGTTCATCACAGCGTTGAAGCTTGAACTGGGTTCCGTCAGTTCGCTGTCAAGAAGTTGGCTATCGAGAAGTTGGCTGAAAAGAGCCTGAGCAGCATTGAGGTGCGCCTGGCAATTGTTGAAGCTCAAGACTGCAATCTCAAAACGCTGCACCTGCATAATGCTTGCCATGATCCGTACTGCGCCGTGCATATGCTCTGTGAGGCTTGACTGTTCGATGACCTGCAGGGATTGTCTCAGCACCCCAAAAGCATCTCCGGTCTGCGTGAGAACAGTCTCCCAAGTCACATCGCGATCCGTCGTTCCCAGTGCGATAGAGAAGAAGTATGAACTTTGACATAGAGTGGCCTGCCGCACTACTGGGCTACTTATCATCATCTCTAGTATCCATGCTCTACCGCCTTCGAGGAGAGAAGGGCTGTAGAAAGGGAACAGAAATGGAAGCAAGTGCTCGAGGTAAAACATAAGGAGAACCGTGTCAGATCGTCTGAGGGTCATACTGTCGCGATGATTCCTCCCAGTAAGCGTGCAGTCAGCTCCACGCCCAAGCTGTGGAGAGGATACCTTAGGGCAGGGCTCAACCTTATCAAATTGAAGATCTGGGGAAGCCTGGAGGGCATTCCAGGGTGGACTGTCCAAGCCATTGGGAAGCCCTCGTGGTGGTTCTATGAACGCACCCGTGGTGATATTATCGGCAACTAGGGCTCGATTGTCAGAAGCATCAGCTGCGCACGCCCTACGGCGCCGGTAGGCATTTTCTTTCACTTCGCGTTTAAGCCTCTCAGCCATCTCTTCTTGTCTCTCGCTGCCATCCATCCACTCAGGCTTGTCTTCGCTGTAGTAGCAAGTGATATAAAGCGCGGCGCAGCTATCACATGTTGGGCGATTTTCATCGCATTTTTTGCGTCGGAGTTTACAGGTCCAACAGCCTCCGGAGCTCCTCATTATGCAGCTGTGACAAGGTAGATGCCACACGGCACAGGTCTCTTTTTTAGTGGGAGTAGTAAGTGAGTAAGGTTACAACTCTCCTACCCATGCCGAAACGGAAATAAAATGCTCAAGGTAATTTCTAGCCCCATAGCATATCTGGATGTGTAGGGTATACAGACGTGGCAAAAGTAAAGGCAAGCCTATAACCAATTAGCGAGTAATTAATACGCGCAAGCAGTCGTAAGGCCTCGTCTAAAAGTTCTTACACTTCCCAAAGCGCAACCCGTTGGAGGAATTCAAGCGTCAGGTAGCAAACGAGAGTTCTAGTTAGACCATCAATCGAAGCTGGGTAAACTCAAAGAGCTTAGCGTTCCAACGAAGTTCGGTTGTAATGATCCATTCTTCCTTACCTCAGAAGCGTTAAACACCGCATGTCGGACACGTGACTACAGGGAATTCAGCCCAAATTGACATAAGGGATCAATTCACAAGGAAAATTAGGGATATTGATTAGAGGCTTCCAAGGTCTGATATTTAATTGGTCAAGAGCTTCGTATGTGTTCAAGCTGTTGCTTATATCAATCAGAGTTGCGCCCTCCGGAGCTTCCGGGCTCTATGACGAGATCCCAATATGCTGACTCATCCGACGTCACTAACCATGCCAGGCGAGTCAACACACATTGGAAAGTCACGGTGCAGTTTTGAGCTATCTCTAGCGCACAGAAATGACACGACCATACAATGAGCGGCTCAAATACTGTGGTCAATATCTCAACGAAATCTAACAGAACTCCGATATCCGTAAATGAACTGTCCTAGTGAGGCTGGAGAAAATATGTACTGCTTCGATCTGGCAGGCTCTTTCGGGGCGAAATATGCAAAAGTTTCTTCGACCTTGACGACATTGAGCCCACGTCAACTTAGCCTACGAGACCCAGGGACGCCTGCCATAGTTCCCGAATTGCCTTCCAGTCAATGAACCGAAGAAAAAAGAGACACAATTCGTACGCAACTATGAGGCCTGCTTCTAGTTGGTCATTTCGACAGCGCGCAAAACCATCCTCGGCAGTCAGAGAAATGTAAGAAAAGCCGGCTACATATATATACTCCAAGCTGCACAGAGTAAAACAGCGAGACCAGAAATATTGTAAACATGCCAACAGACCTATGACGAAAGTTATCCAATACAATAGTCACGAACGGTCACATACAATAACACTACACAGCTAAGAATAGTTGAGTGAAATCGTTCGCTTCGAAGCTCACCCTAAATGAAAAGTTCCGACTGATAATGACATGTAGCCAGGTACAATTGGAAACCTCGAGTAAGGTAAACAAAAAGTAGCTTATTTACATGCTTTGTTACCTCATGAGATCGTCGTGTTGGCCGGAGGGACTCAAACAGAGAAAGGACCCGTGGGCCAATTATCCGAAGACTTAAGTTCCAAAGACATGAGAAAACCATGTAAAAAAATTATAGATTTCCTTCCTGTTCCATATAACATCCCTTTTGTCCATCTGAGCCTGTTCCATATACGGAATATCCACTAGTGACGTGCCAGCCCGGCTTACCCTGTCCTGTAAGCGGGGTTTACTCGCCTCCGCCACCATTTTGCCCAACTAAAGCTAAGGCTAATTATGTCATTCACATGAGACAATCAACAATACCATTGAGCTTTATTAAATACTGCCATCTACATTCTCGATTTGGTTATTCATCTATGATCGGATTCTATCTGTATCCAAACTTGGTGTCTTTTCCGGGATGCACGTGTCGTTTAGGCTTACCTATCTCGGCACTATCCGATGCAAAACTACGTCAAGATCATCGCATGCCTAAAGTAAATTTCTCAGTCATGCTAGAGATCGCCTGCTTGGACTGTGAATTGTATGCACCGTTTAGATTATCCCTACATAAACGAGGCAGGATGGTACCGGAACTCGGTACGACGGTCGGGGATGTGGTAGGATCAACTGTCTAAATGGGCCTAGAAGCTCCGAAAGTAGTTGAGAAAAATCATCCGACGGATTGTTAGTGGGCCTTTTGGGGGCTTAGGCGCTCCGGATTGGAGCTTAGTTACAGCCCAGAGATGTCAGGAATACGAGAAGGACTACTCTACAGCCAACCTAATGCACGGGCGATGATCAGGTGGACCCTTAAATACGATATGGCAATGGAGATGGCTAGTATGACGGGGCTGTACGAAGTAAGGCTATCCACAGGTGGAGAGGAGACGCAAATAGAATGTCGCCGTCTTTTTCTTCCGCGCGCCCAAACTGAACCCTCCACCAGCACACGACAGGCCATCTGATGTCATTTAGGGAAGTGGTCCAGCCACATGGGTGGAGTACGGTATTTGCCTGAGCTCGTGATGGAAGAGAAGCGACTCTTGGGATATGCCGGTGTTTAGTTTACGAATTGCCATTAGCTTGTTTAGCCGGGTCATCATTTCAAGTATAAAGAGTGCCGTCAGGTTTCCCTCAATTTCAGTCTCATCACTCGCATCCTCAACACACTCAAGTATCTTGACAGCCATCGTCCTCACAAAAACAATACCTTCTACTTCCTTTTCTAACCTTTGACCAACCACAACCGCAAACATGCAGCTGTCCAACATTTTCTCAATCTTCACCCTCGCCACCGCCGTCTCTGCCATCTCTGGTTAGTACCACTTCCAACTGAGCCATTATAGCCAGTAATTCCACTAACATTGATATGATAGTTTCCTACGACACTGGCTATGATGACCCTACCCGCTCCCTCACCGCTGTCGCCTGTTCCGACGGTGCCAACGGTCTTATGACCAAGCACCCCACCTGGAAGGTGCAGAGCGACATCCCTCGGTTCCCCTACATTGGTGGCGCTCAGTCTATCGCTGGCTGGAACTCGCCCAACTGCGGCCTCTGCTATAAGGCCACCTACAAGGGCAAGACTATCTACGTCCTCGCCATTGACCATGCTGCCAACGGTCTCAACGTCGGCAAGAAGGCCATGGACGTTCTTACCGGCGGCCAAGCCACTCAGCTTGGCCGCATCGACACCAGCGTCACCCGTGTCGATAAGAAGTTCTGTGGTCTGTAAATGACTAAACCTTACGAATTATTAATGGAAACTATGGGTTGGGATCAGGAAACAGTTTAGTATCTTTCAATGTACATTATTAAGCGCTTTAGACTACCACAGTATAAGGTCGATACAGTTATTTTATTAGATGAATATGCATGAATATGACATCCGAGCCTGGCCTTCTAAGTTTCTTGTGACATGTAAAGCCCAGCTGATGTCTCTCTAGCCTGAACCGCGACTGGATTTTGACTGAAGACTCGACAATTCATCAAGACTATTTGCTCCCGGGACATATGTGCTTACTACCTGTTAGGTTTTAGTCATCACTGCAAATATGAGTGGCAGAGCACACCTCTCAGGTTACGACTAGCTCTAGGGGAATTATTAACCTCAAGATCATTCCTGGGTATTTGTACACATTGAAAGTCTGGAATGCCATGCTCGAATGTTCTCTGCTTGTTATAGGCAGGAGGCAAAGGGAAGAAGAGGTTGGTTCATGTGGGATGAGAAAAGGTACGAAAGAGGGTGAGAGTTGAATGAAAACGTCAATTGGATGTTTATAAGCTACCATTACTAATGTGGCTAATTCGCTATTTCAGACCCTGGCCCAGTCTAGTTCAACTCAGTGAGAGCGACCTCAAGCACGTAATGCGGAGGCATCTCAAACTGTGGATACCGTAGATACGGAGGGGTCGAATAAGCTTATAAATGAGTTTAAAGCTGCTGCTGTATCACTTATATCTGTGATGTATCTCGGCAAGCCCTTGAGCACTGCAGCGAGAAGGTCGCTGGAGGAACGCCCAAGACGACGTCGAGTCCCACTGAGCTGATTGCTTCTCCCGATACTGACGTCATTGTTATCTGCAACGTCAACGCATTCCATCCGGCACACGCGATCCTAGCGCTTCAGCACAACAAGTATGTGCTTGTAGAGAAGCCACTTGCATTAAACAATCGCAACCTTAATGCAAATCATCGCCGTAGAGTAGGCTTTAGAGGCGAGGGTTTTTATAAAATACTAAAGATAATATACTAAGGTATTTCTAAATACGTTAGAGGAAGTTGAAAGTATAGATAAAATAGAGTATATATAGGTTAGAGGCATATAGCAATTTATATATATATTTTAAAGTAAGTATTTAATACTAGAAAGATATTATTAGGTAAAATAGCTTATTTATTAATTAGTTTAGTATATTCTTTAAGAAATATACTAACTTCCTAAAGGAAGTAGTTATAGAAATATGCTTAATTAAGGAAGAGATAGTTAAGGTAGTACTTATTAATAAATTTAAAGTTAAAGTAATACTTAAGTTAATAATATTATTTAGGTTATTTATAGAGTAGGTTGTATTAGTAGCCTAGCCTAATTTATAAAGTAGGAGTATATATTACTAACCTTTAATAATTACTTCCTAGACTTAGTATTTATAATTTCTTTACTTTATAAGAGATAATTAGTATATTTTTATAAGTTATTACTATATCCCTTAGGTTGCTAATTTAAAATATACTATTTTAATATTAAGGCTTTCCTATTGCGCGAATTACCTACAATAACACCCATCTTTACCTCAAGTATTAAGAAGGCTGTACGCTCTTTATTAAAGCTAAGTTAGATGGGGCAATGCTCAAATCGAATCTACAAAGCCATAATTATATGTCAATAGAATGTCAAAACTTCTCAACACGCGAAAAAGTCAAATTAACAAAGGCAGAGGTAAAGAGCGCCTTAATTAATAATGCTATTGCATATAATTATCGTTATTGCAGTAACTATAATAAAACCCCATCTATCTAAATCCTTCGGCATATTATACTACTGCAGTCTTGCACTGCAATAGTAAGGATCAATATATTCCATTAATTCTTTCTATTTCTAGTCCCCTAGTATGCAAAAAGGAAGTTAATGATTATCTTTCTGACGTTATTTTTCTGATATTGGCCAAAGCAAATTTTATGGTCGTTAATTGCCTACACCTGGCTTCCCTTTGATCTATAGGAAGCCGCCAGTGGGATCAAGCTAAGCAATATATTGGGAGCCTTATAATTCTCATGTACATGTTTTCACATGGGCAGCCCCAATGTTGAGCCGCTGGGCATTAGTACGCTCGAATCGAAGGGGGTTTAGCGGAGCTCGTTTCGTATGATGGCCAAGAAGCGTGCCACACAGAATATATCAGCAAGAATTGCACTGCGTATTAGCGGAGTGCGCATTCACTTTTGCCTGAGTGACCTCAGACTTCTGATTATCCGGCGGAGCGAGTGGCTAGATGGCTTGGAAATACCAAGTACCATCCTCTCAAGAGCGGCGGCAACTTTCTTAAATTCCGGATCATTGAGACCACTGAACTTGACCATTCCCGAATGGTCACGACCAATGTGCTCCGTAATTTCAATAGCAGGGTTGTTTAGACATGACGAAGCATCTTCGACAATCTGAACCGGTAATTAGTGATGAAGTGCATTCAAATTAATTGTAGCGGATAGTACCTTTTGCCCCAAGAGTTTGGCTCTGTATTGTTCTTGAAAGGAGTGGATAATCCACTTTCGGTCCTCCGCCAGTGGGCCAAAGGAATCCCTCAGCTCCTTCAGGCGTTCTGCGGTTGGCGACAGAGAGTTGACTATCTGCTCATTCGATTCAAAGCCCATAGACTTAATGATCCATATTGCAATACGTTGCATAGTACCACGGATATCAGCACCAGCGTGCGGAGTACCAAAAAACATGATGCCCGCTGTAGCCCGAAAGACGCTTCGCAGATGGGCTTGACTGGTGCTACAGGTACTCGATCTTCGAAGCAATTCCTTAACAACGATTCCTCCCAAGCTATGAGCAATGAAGAGAATCGGTCTGTGTATATCTTCTCGACGTCTAGCCTCCAATGCTACTAAGAAACCCCAAGCGATGTCGTAGGTCGTATACGTGCTAACGGGATTCCCAGTGCGATGTCGTATCTTGGTGTCATATCCGAATGTCAAGACCCTTGCGTTTGGAACGATATTCGGAACAAGATCTTGCGGCCAAAAGACGGTTCTTGAGGGCTTGCCGTCTCTTTCTTGACGTGTGCTCTCGTCTTGGGCTCTGAAGCGCTGCGTGGCTGGTTCGTCATGATTACCGTCGCTTCGATATGTCCATGTGCTCGATGGACTGCCGGAGAAACCGTGTACAAACACGATGCTGCACAAGTTAGCCCATGAGGACACGATTGTGCAAGTCGAAGGAAACTCACTCCAAAGTAGGCTTATCTGGAGTAAAAACGACTGTCAAGCCGGTCGCAGGGATCTGCACTTGTCTAGTCGGTTCGGGACTTCGTGCTGGCCCATCGTGTGAAGTCATCTAAATGGATTACTTCAAGACGACTAATATTTATATACAGATTTAGTACCTGTGGTATTTAGAACGAGAATATCACAGAAGTTGAAGAATTAGGCGGGCTTATCTCAGAAAATATCCCCCAGCTGTGAAGTGCAAGGCGAGGCTGCAGGTTGTAAGGCCACGTAGCTCGGAGTCAGCATCAGGGATATCATTGGCCCATTGAGTGAGGCAGCAGCTCCTATTTTAAACTGATGGGATTATTTTTATCGCCCCCAAATCCTCCTTTATGTAAAAGTGTTGATGACTACATGGATCTTACTGTCCAGAACAATTTTTTTTCTTTAGAAACTTAATCGGGATTTTACTTTGCCTCTAAAACCAGAGATTTCTAGGGACATCCTCACGGAAGGTTTTATGTTTTCTAGTATAGCTGTGTTTCTTTCAGCCATTACTCTCAGATATGCGCCTCGGGGCTGCTGGACTCTTATAATGAAGAGGGCCTGGTGTTCAAGGGCTCACATGGGAGTGCCTTGTGAATATTAAGATGTTAAGAAGCTTTGATATGAAGAATTAAAGAAAAGGATCGATCTGCGAACGATTTATCCTTGGGATAGACAAACTGTTTTAGATAGTGTCACTAGAACTGGACGCGCCATCGTGGTTCATGAAAGCATGGTCAACTTTGGAGTCGATGCCGAGATAGCAGCAACCATCCAAGAATTCAACTTTCTGCATCTCAAGGCACCAGTGAGGCGATTGGGAGGTTGGTCAACACACACAGGTTTGTCGTATGAGAAATACATCTCGCCCGATGTTGCAAGTAAGCTCATATATCCTTAATGACGGTAAGGAATTGGTAACTGACAGAAAATAACAGGGATCTACGACGCAATTCTTGAAAGAATCGATTATTAGAACTTGTGTTTGTGCTAGACGAGTCTGCATATAAGAGTGACGCTAAGAAGATCGATTATTCTGCGCAAAAATTCATGATGAGGGGAATCACTGTGTATATCCAGTATGGAAGAGAGTCCCTTTGGCCACTATGTATCCGTGCATTATTCTAACACCGGCTGAAGAGATAGACAGAATTGATGATAGCCTTATATGTGAGACGAAACTGGACTTTTGAGATTTCCATTGTCACCCATAACCCTGAGCTGATGCTTCTTACCCTGAGCCATAGTGAGTTTGGGGTTAGAAGGTTATGTAACGCAATCCGGGGATCTGGTTTTGGACTCCCCCGCTCCCCCCCTTTTACGTAGGAACGGCCCTCACAAATCAACTTTCCTAATCCTGGTTTTCAAACCCGTGCCTAACTCTGCCTATGGTTACAAACTGTCCACAACCTACCTACTGTCCGACTTCTAGGTAGCATAGTTTGCATGAAAAATAAATTAGAGTAATAGTATTTAAGGTAGATAGTATAGTAAAAGAGAAGTTTAATAAATAAAAAAAAGGTCAGTTGAGTATTAATCCTTCTAAGATGTATTATACTAATCGACACCTTGATATTATCCAATTTTGCTGCTGTTTTTATTATTTCAATTCTGCGTTACTGATCACATCACACCCTAATAGTGGCCCTGCCGTAGGTACGGCTTGCCTGCCGCAGAGAAAGCCACCCACCCACCCGGAGGATGCTAAGAAATCCGCTACAGAAGACTGAATCCGTCCGCCTAACGGCTCCACAGGACGACATGAATACAACCTTGCTCTCTCCACCTCCTTTCACATCCTACCATATCCTCAAACCACGTCCCTTCGCTCAACCCGTGGGAACTCATCCGTATCATCAGATTCGTTATCTTTCTCGCCGCCGATTAACACGGCGGGAACATGCTTGGCACGTTCCTCAAAGTCTTCCACTGTGTGGGTGCCTTTGAATACATCGCCCAGGATGCAGCCCTTAGAGAAGACGGCGAGCTCGCTGGACTTCAAGACCGGAACATCGCGGGCTGCTCGACCTTTTGGCCAAATTGTGAGGGTTAGAAGAATCAGGGCTCCCAGTTCAGTGACGCAGTGCAGCATTATCCACGGCCATGACACAACATATATCGTCATCGACTCCAAGACATCGCCCTTTTCTTTAATGCCACCGTCAGCGCCGCTCCGGATGACATTGCTCATGCTCGCCGCTATGTTCTCGAAAATTTGTCCAAAATCGTCCGCCTCCCTAAAAATCTTAGCGACACTGGGCCGGTGCTCTTCTTGTTGCGCAAAAGATACGTAGTACCCGTTGGGGACATTCCAATCCTCGAGACTGAAAGCGTCAGTGCAGTTCTCTAAATTCAGGCAGACCGCAAAGATGGTTTGCATGTAGTAACTGATTCCGTAAACAGCTGCGTCAGAAACATTCCAGCCAACCTTTGCACCGTCTCGACGTAGTTGGAGGTCTGTTCGAGTGATGATTGAGTCCTGCGGATGGTATGCCAAACTCTTGATGACGTTGTCTGAAATTCCATCACCAGGTTGAACCAACGAGTTTGTAGATGCCCATGACTTTGGGTCACGCTTTAGGTCTGTAAGCTCTTTTGAAGTAAGGTTGATCATGCCATCTTTGTACTCTGCCGTGTAATTCCGTACGCAATAGTAGAGTGCGCACTCAAAGGCATTCACGTCAAAGTCTGGCCATGTCTTGTCGGAGTTTGAGTTTGGGTCAGCGTCCACTTTGATGACAGTCTGAGACCAGATGAGGGTATCGATATTGTTCATGGTTACCGTCTTATTCGGATTTGATGTTGCCATCATCGTCATGTACACCATTTCGCCGCGGGGACCGGCCTGATGCTCCATGTTGTTCAGAAATAGGCCGTTGGACAGCCTGTACTCTGTACTGTTTGGTTGGATTGCTGCCCAACTTTGGTCGATTATTAGGTCATTTAACTGGCCACCCTGACTCACTGTGTTCTTCTTTAGCTTTTGTGTTATATCAGAGCACCTGCTACAGACAGACAATGACTCTAGAGGCTTGAAGTCACATTGGGCACCAGGGCAGTGGAAGGAAGCCTGCTTCCTGACTGTGGCTAAGTCTGCCGTGAGCCCAAAGGAGATAGCGGATTGCATTGCAAAGTCTGCATTGGCGTAGACGCTTTCTCCACTTGACAGCTCAACATGTCCGTCGTGGGTGACTATTCGCAATCAGCCAAAAAAGTATTGCATGGGGACTCAGACGTTACCTACTCTCAATGCCGACAAGGGGAGCCTTCACACCACTTCCCTGGGAGTATCGGGTCGCATATGGAATGCTGGCTTGTCCAATCCTTCCGTTCTTGCCTTGATGGAGCTGAACTAGTTGCTGTGAGAATGGGTCCATGGCAAGACTCAGAATGGTAGCTAGAGCACCAAGCCTCACAAGGCCACTAACACGTTATCAGATTATTTAGTCACATGAGTCGGATGTCCGAGTAACTCAACCCCCCACGAATGCTCAGGCTCACCAAAACCTTGAGACTTCCAAGCGGCCCACGACTCGCCGCAGAAACCATTTCAAAGTCATATAGACGCCGGGTATTTCCAGAAAATAGAATCCAATTCCCTTGGCTGATGCAGCTCCCAACGGATGTTAGCAAAGTTCCTTTGCTCGCAGTCGACAATATGGAAATAAAAGCGTTGAGAGTCCATCTCTTGCTCTCAAAAATGGGCTTCCGATCGTATGCAGCGAGCAGGACCGTCATGCTGATGACCATCGCGATTGACGAGACCAACGCCAGAATCTCAAACGTCCAAGGTTTGAGATTACTCCCGTCTAGTTTGAAACTCATGCTGACTCCCTAGTAGAGAAAGAAAAAAATAAAATAAAGAGTGGGTGTATGGTGTGATTTTAGATGTACTGGTTGCTTTTTTGATCCTTTGGATGATTTCTTGCACGGAACTCAGAGGACTCACTGGCACCTTTTAAAATTTGCCTGTAAGGTGATTTTGGATTTCGAGAGCCCGACAAGAAACTGAACGAAATTCACAGTGGTGCGTTCAAGATGCAGCCTTCTTACTCTAGCCGCTGTGGCTTACTAGTATTGTTACAGAAAAGGCCGCAGAAAGCTCGCCAAAATTATCTAGGGCATGAGAATAGCCCCCAACAGGCCTGAAGAAAGGCCCGTTGCCCGCCCACTACTGCAACTAAGAGATTGTTTTCCTTTCTTCATGCATATTGCCTCGGCGGTAAGCCTGCGAAGGGTAGTGTCGCATTACCAACTGATGCAAAAGGGAATGAACACTCCACTAGTGCACTCATTGATAATAGCTTATAAGCTCCATTTGACAGGTAGCCTTAGCGCTTCTTATCAGCTGAATTTACCGGTACCAATACAAAAACATTAAATCGGGCTAACAGATAGCGGTGAACATTTAAAATGACGAAAATAGAATGCCTAGCCTGATTTGCACGAGTTTGGGTGGTATAAGGAGTTTGCCTTATATACTAATGGGTAATACTAGAATTAAGTCCCTATACCCACTTCTTGCCCTCCCCCCCATTTCGCCATAGCAAATCCACACCAGCCTCCCCCAACCACCCGACTTTCTATAATTAAAATCTCAGCCAATTTTTATCTAATTCCTTTGCTCTTTTTTCCTTTGTAAACATTATTTTCTTATGCCTTTATATACTGAAGAAGACCTTTCTAATGCCCTTAAGGCTATTGCAAATAACGAGTCAATTCGGAAAGCTGCTAAGAAGTGGGGGATTCCAAGATTAACTCTCCGGAGTTGCATCTATGGGAAGGAATTATATAAGCGTGCTGCAGAAGGTCAGCAGAGACTATTGCCAATTTAGGAGACTTATTTGGTCGCTTAGATTAATATTTAAAAGTCCTTAGGGCTCCCTTTAATATATGCCTAAATAAAGGAATTTGCCTAGTGTATTTTAGTAACTAAAGGAGACTATAAGCCTTTTAGAAAATATTAGATAATTGCTTTTTTAAAAAGAAATTTATTTATTAAGACTAAAAGATATAGATCTATTGACTTTAAGTAAGTTAATAGAGCTATAGTTCCTATTATTAAGGGTTGGTTTTTAAACCTTTATCTTCTAGAGGTTTAAGCTATTGAGCTAGAATATAAATATAATATAAATGAAGGAGGTATAATAGAAGGTCTTAGAGTTAATAGATTAGTTCTTAAAAGCTTAGAAATATATACTATTTAAAAGAAGCAGCTTAGATTAAAGGCTTAGACCTTCTTTATAGAGTGTATTTCTGCAGTTAGAAAGGCTCTAGATCTATTAGTTATTTTTAAAGGTAAGATAATTTAATAATAATAGTTTTCTAATAACCTTACTATATTTAAGGATTGGCAATTTACAACTACTGAAAATAGCTAGACTATAGATATTATAGTAGTTAAATGGCTTAAGAAGGTCTTCCTTCCTAAGATAGCAACCTCTAAGGCTAAACTTCTTATCTTAGATAGCTATAGAAGTTATATAATAACTGATTTTATATAATTATACTATAAGTATAATATCTACCTTCTTTTTCTTCCTCCTTATACCTCTTATATCCTTTAGCTATTAGATCTTAATATATTCTCCTTATTAAAATATAACTATTACAAGTAAGTTAAATATCTCAGCCTTCTTACAAATTCTAGCCCAATTAATAAGAGAAATTTTCTTTCTAACTATTTAAAAGCTAAAAAGGAAGCTCTTTCTATTAAAAATATTCAATCTAGCTAAAAAGCAATAGGTCTTTAGCCAAGGTCCCTCTCCAAACCACTTCTTAGTCCCTTATTACTTAAGAATAATAATAAAGGAAAAGAGATACTAAAGCAGGTTAAAAATAGCTAGCTAGGAAGCTTTCTAATAGACTAAAGTATAGAAACTTCTATTATCTTATAATCAATACTAAAGAAATTAAGGGAATTAAAAGAGCAAGTTAAGACCTTCATTAAACTTAATAAACAACACCACACCACACAACGCCAGCTATTCCAAAAGATTACTAAGGGATATAAGGAGAAAGAGGCTCTTTTGGCTAATGCACAATTGAAAATTCAAGCTTTGGAAGCAAAGCTTGAGGCCGCCAGACCAAAGAAAAGAAGGAAGGTTCAAAC
>CAKNEU010000267.1:0-29967 GCA_930272665.1 Mariannaea elegans | reverse complement strand
CTTATATAATATTAATAAGGTATTTACTACAATATATTAAAAAGAAAAAGAAATATTATATTAATATTTTATATATAAATAAGATTAAGCTAAAATAAACTAAATTGCCCTTACCTAGCTTATATATTTAACCATATAAAATAGATTATAATTATTACATACGGGAATTACGTAATTAAATTCCCTCTATAATAAGTCACATTCATTAAGTAGAAAGTCAAAATAAACAATCTACTTACATATTCATACCTTAAGACCTACCAGAGCCAGTAATTCTTAAGACGTAAGTCTAGTAGAGTTCAACCATTTAAGCAATACATCCAACTGCCTAGCCGTTAGATTTACAGCTGTTGTCGAGCCCTACAGATATTCACGGCATTTACACGAGATCGACAGCGTTACGGTTCCTACGAAAAGACCGTCGACTTCGACGGTCCCAGGGCCTAACAGATACGAACGACACCGCAACGATCCGTAACAATAATAGAAAGGTTTTATAATTTTTTAACCTTTTTTAATTAAATTACCCCTAACTTTAAAAGTACCTATAAGGTTAATTTTGCTAGACTTAATAGTTATTTAGAGATTGCGAAAATAATAAGTAGAAATTCGCTAAATACCTTAATTAATATAGTAGAATGCAACGGAAAGATTGGTAAATATATAAAGTTAAAATTAATTATACCTAAAAAAGGGGAGCCTAACCTATATACACTAATAATTTACTATTAGGGATATAACGGGGTGGAACGCTTATATACAATTGATAATAATACGTAGGGGTAAATGTATAAAGGGAAAAAATGAAAAATTGAGTATTTGGACAGTGCCCTCTATAGTCAACCGTACACACCCCTCAGATATTTGGTCCAGAAGTCGGGCCCTAGAACGAAGCGCGGGATCGGGTTAAGGAACGTCCGATCTGCCGTCCAATCGAGATGCATGTCCATCCGCTCTGGCGTGAAGATCTGTCTGCTAGTTTAGCGCTCACGGGGCATGGGGAGACCAGCGACCAAGAGCCTCTTAACATGGCAATATGGGATATCTACTTTTAATATAATTTATAAGCATTATGTACCAGTAGTTACCTCTTAATATATGCACTTTTAATACTTTTAATAGCGATAATATCTACGAGTTTACCCCCTTGTTACTTTAACGAGTTTACCCCCTGGTCATTAATGGGGTATTTTGAATTTGTATGGGGTTGTCTACGAAGTTGCCCCCCAAACTCGTAGGTGCATTACTGAGTAGGCACGAGATACACTAGGTAGCATCGGTGGTTATGACCAGCATCACGGAGACTCATTTAACTCCAAATCACTACCACGGTCTCGATCGCTAGTCGAAGCTGTGGGCAACCGCATGGCAAACGATGCAGCAAGTGATGCAGGAGTTGTCCTAGAAATACTTGATCTCTCTGAGAGACCCTGTATGGAAGCCGACGTAATCTGGTTTGCCGAAAACAAACTCGCTACACGAGAATACTTTTTTGCGTCGCCGGCGCTGGCGCTCTTTCATCGCTAACAAGCGGCGACGAAGCAGATCAGACGGCCGCCTATATCACGGCTCCAATCATCACCTTTAAGGCCTGGGAGGAATTTGTGAATGGGTTGGAGACTTTTGAATCACCTAGGACACGCTCACAGGGTCACCAAAGTAAGCTTTGACGCTGCAAGGTATCTATGGGTAAAGCACTATATCCCTAGATTGATGTATACCTGCCCCATTTGCCCATCATTTGAAATGAAAAGTGGGAACGAGTGACATGCTAGTACGTCAAGTGGAAGCTGGACGGAACTGCTAAGTTTCTTCGGGGGCAACAGCCGCGTAACCATGCTCGGCGACCGAGGGATGACAGTCATGCGCTGCAATACTGGTCTAAGCCGCTCCACTTTACTGATGTAAACAGACACCGACGATCCATCTTGCCAAAGTTTCTCGCTGCTACTCTCTGGTTGTCACCTATACGTGCCTCGCCGCTCCTACGAAACAGATGGCGCGAACTGGCCGATCCTACAGAACTGGGTAGCCCGGTCGTGCGAGGATGTGATCAGGAGATACATCAGTACTAAGCTATGAGATTTCAGAAATATATTAACAGTGTAAAAGAATCACAAAATATCTTATCTCCCTATTGAATATGGTATATGATTTAGATGGGAAATTTGAAGATGCTGTGGTAAGTCCTTATCTTTCTCTGGTCTCTAGATGTCGTACTAGTCCCGAAAACATGCTCGGCCCCGCTATTAACCCAATTCACCTGACTAGTGCTTTCTTCGGATTCATAAAACATAGAATGCGGCCATGGGCGGGTGGACTTAAATCCGGTAGCTGCTGTGAATCTTGAAATCAGCCTTTATTGTAGATCTTGATCCTGACAACAGTTGGTGAGGATCCGCTGTTGAGGCTCGTCAAAAACGGAGAAAAGACAGGGATGTGTCCGAGACCAAACTCAATGATGGGTGTTTGAAGCGGAAACCAGGAAGAAAGAAAGAAAGAAGGAAAGAAGCAAAAAAACTGACCATAGTTGAATTCGCCCATGTCACTATCGTTGACTAACACTCGCTGTTGAGTCTCCGGTAGTGATGCTATAGCAATTGGCTGGACGTGGCTTCTAGATACCTCCTGAATACGGAGTGAAGCCAGCAAGGCCTCGTCGCCATTGAAGATAAAATCACTCTCTCCCGAGGGGTAAAGCCCGTTGCCATTGTGCTCCTCAACAGGCACGTTATGAGGTGACTTAACATACACGCAATCAGTACTCGGCATGCCGCTGGTAAGGCAAGTTTTACAAGGTTTGCCGTGATCACAGCGCCGTCTTTTGAGCAAAGTTAGCCGAATTTTGTTTAGAGCCATACCAATGGACCATGCTCATACTTGCGCCTCCTGCATAACAGGCATGATACCGTGGGCTTGTCTCGACGACGATTAGGTGGGGGTCGCTTATGGTCACTCCGAGCCATTGCGAGTTCCGTGTAAAGACAGGAAGAATTAGGTGAAAACATTGTGATGAGATAAGTGCATCTCGGCCGACAGGGTTACAATTGTCAGAGGTCGATTATTATAGTGATAGGACAGGGCAAGAGCATCATTATCTCGCAAGTAGTTTACATCAGGCATAAGCGGATCGGTGGAAAGTCCTAGCGGCTATTCCGGATAATTCGCTCCGATCATCCGCCTGACCCTCCGCAATATTCCCAGTTTGGGGTTTCTGGTCCAATGATAGCTGTTCTGGCCCCCACTACGGGACAATTGATTCATCCACCACCGCCCAAGCCGCCGGCTGCGGTTGCAATACGAGTCTGAACGTGCCAGGATTCACAGCGCAGCTTCGGCCTCGGCTCAATGAATCTCAGTGTGGCGTGGCCAGTTCAATGATGCCTTGATTACGCCATAATTGCTATCGGATAGTAAAGAAGTAGGTCTCAAAACGTGATATAAAGCTACGGCAGATACCCGTATGTTGGGCCATCAAACCGTCATTGTGTTTACAGGATAAGCAAACTTCGTCATGGACAGGAAGTCTCCAGCCTGGTTACATTAGTTTGAATTCAGTGTGAGATTGATCATGGCAAAGACAACATTCGAGCCGGCCAAGGACATCCCTACCCTTAAAGGAAAGGTTATACTTGTGACGGGTGGCAATGCCGGCATCGGCCGAGCAACCATTCTCGCTCTCATATTACACGATCCTGCACGTATCTACCTGTGTGCACGTCGTCGCTCTGCGGCTGAGACTGCAGCGGCTGGGTTGAAAGCAGAAACCCAATACGACAGAATCAATATTCTCGACCTGGATCTCGCATCTTTGGACAGTGTCAGGAAATGCGCGGCTGAGTTTAATGAGAAGGAAACCCGGCTCGATCTGCTCTTTCTCAACGCTGGTGTTGCTAGCACAGCTCCGACATTGACGAAAGAAGGCTACGAGTACCAATTTGGAGTCAACCATATGGGCCACGCGCTTCTCACAAAACTTCTCTTGCCGAAAATGTTACGAACGCGGCGAGAGGACCCCAACGCGGATGTACGCATTGTAGCAACTGCATCAAATGCTGCATTTGCTCCTATGCTGCCGAAGGGGGGCCTGGTACTGGACGCCATACGCAAGGCGGACGCGTATAGCCCAATCGGTCTCTACGCCCATTCTAAGCTGGCTAATCTCCTCTTCGTTCGCAAACTCTCGGAAATATATCCGGAAATTCTGGTAACGGCAGCGCACCCCGGGGTCGTCAAGTCTGACATCTGGGGCAAAAGTGCTGGAGGGCTGTTCAGCATACTATACAGGCCAGTTGTGTGGGCAACATGGGTCAGTACTGATGAAGGTGCAAAGTCACAGCTGTGGTGTGGCACGGCTTCCCGTGCTGGAGCCGCAGGGGTTCAAACAGGTCATTACTACCAGCCGGTTGGAAAAGATAGGGCGCTCAAAGGCGCTGCAGGGGATCAGAAACTAGCTGATGAGCTTTGGAATTGGACGAGTAAGGAGCTTGCTAGTCACGATGGCACAGAGTGGCCTACTGCGTGAGATAATGATAGATGAACGAAGAACTTAGTCATGACTATAGTACTGGTAAGATGGATAAGTGATGAGTAGCGAAAAAATAACAACACTCTAAAAGGAAAACTGGAACCCGTCATATAGTTGAGACGCTATACAAATTCCTTCCTTCTTCCGTCTTAATCTTGGCCCTTGCAAGACGTATGCGAATAATCAGACAGGCCACTTCCCAATCCCGTAATGGATCCATTCACTGAGCTTTATCAGGGGAACGGGACCGAACAGCGAACAATCCGATATCTAGTTTTATGAAAGATGCCACCAATGACCAATCTCTTTGATTCTGATATCTACATATTTGTAGGACAGAATCGTAGAACTGTCGACTATGACGCCACGCACGACAAGTCGTTCCCAACCCGCATCGACGTAGCAAGTAAATTCGGCTCCAAAAGTGTCCCGCGCCTCAATTGAATACATGAAAAGCTCTTACTATCTGCAGTCTGCGGGACGCTTTATTTCAACGAGCTCGTTAGGAGAGACAACGAGCAATGCTTACTGGTCCGGCGCGCTCTGACTGAGTGATCAACGTGGTGCTGTTTTTTGCCCCGTCCTTGCCGCTAGTCAATGCACTTTCCCTCGGGCTAGATATAAAAAGCTTCAGAGGGTTCACTCTTAACCTTATCCAGTATCGAAGGCTTCATTAATAACGTCAGCTTTAAAGGTCTATCTACGTTTGCTAACGGCCTGGACCTCATTCAGGCTTGTACGAATGTATAAAATCAAGCGACGATGATATCAGCTCGGACTTGAAAACAAGTCGCGACCTTTAAGAGCCTCGACACGGATGTTGCGCTCTATTTCAACCCAAGGGAACGTAAGTGCTCCAGGAGACCTAGCCTTAGGGTGCTAAATTATAAGATGTGGCTATTTTAAGTAGCATAGCCAAGATCTAGTTCGCCGAACTTCTTGTATATTATAAAGGAAACCGTTATCAGGCTATCTTCTTGTCGTATTAGCATGTTGAGGACCTTAAATGCCTTGATATATACGGAAAGTTGGATTAAAGCGGACTTGACTACTATATTGCCCTGAATCAGCTTCTCATCTTGGTTATTTCTTCTGCATGGTTACCCAATCCTGCACAGCCTTCACGCCGCCGCTCTCAAGGTCACGGGTGAGAAAGCGCGTCTTTTTGCGCAGCACCTTAGTGCCGTCAGCACAGGTCTGCTCGTCTACTTGTCGCTCAACTGCTGCGTCAATGATACGCTGAGCCTCGCTTGGCAAATCCGCGTCCTCACATGTATCCTTGTTGTGCAATTCGTACACGACTAAGCCAACGGATCGATGATTCGGTCAGATAAAATGAAAGATGCTTTATTCTTCTATCTACCCGGGCTGACAGGCTTCCTATTTATCTTACCTAGATGCCGAAGGCCTCTCTGAGGCCTTCGGAAGAGGCTGTATCCGGTCTCGAGCCCTTGCGGGCTCGTTGTCTCAGACTATCTAGGTTGCCTTACCTAGGTCCCAGGCAATCCCGTACAACAATCCTTAAGCGTTTCCCAAGCTCCACCACAAGGCGGAATTCGTTGAGATGGGTGTCGTAGATGGTCTCCTCGCGCGCTAGACAGGTATTCACCCACGCCTTGCAGACGAGCCAGCGCATCTCTAGAATGACGCGCATCGATTCATCCACGACGGTACCCCGCGGGTCGAGCGAAAGCAGGGCTTCCCGCTAGTCATCCAGGTCAGCATTCAGCAACTGTTGCTCCGGGGTGAACGCGGCCGGGAGTCGCACGGTCAGCTCGCGGCTCAGGCGATATGCATCCGCAGCCCTGATAAGCCCCACCGTCCGATACATGAGCCGTTCCAGCAACCTCCGGGCGTGATTCAGGCTCTTGAAAGGCCTTCCTATTGCTCGGGGTACAATGCGACTGACAATGGGGAAGTCAGCCATGGTGCTTCCAAAGAAGAAGGGGAGAGTGCCCAAGTGCTTAAACATGGTGGTCAATTCTGGGCTTGGATTAGAGGAATTGAGCAGATTGATGCCGTGCTGGGCGTGTCTGATGGCTGTCTCGGCATCGCCGCGCAGGAACTCTATACAGACAAAGAGAAGGGAAACCAGCAGCACCGTGTCGGCATGCCTTGAAGCTGGCGCGAGGACATGCTCGATGGCTTTGTTGTAGTGGCATATAATGAGTGTCTCGTAGCCACGCCGCAGCGAGTCCCAGTGCGTCTCACCAAAGTGCTCGTGAACATTGCTGAGAGCCACGACGGCGTGCCCTACCGCTGGCTCCTGGAAGAGAATCCGGGCGACGATGCGGGATGACGGGTGCCACGACTTCGCGAAAGTAGTCCAGGCTGCGCAGCTCGCCAGCGTCGGCTTCTGGGGCTAACGAGGGCCGCGAATGCAGCGACAGCAGCTCCTCCCACGACCGAGAACCCGGGGGCGGCTCTCTGTAACCGTCACATCGCCTGCCGGTGCTGGTGCATCGCCGGCAATGGGGCGTGGTCTCGTCACACTTGACCTTGCGAGTTCTAACGGAGTAACGAAAAATTAGCATAGGGGTTTGGACAGGCGTCGCTCCGACTGCATGTATGCTCTATAGATGATGTGGCGCATTGTACGTACTTGCACGTAAGGCATCCGGTGCGCACCTTGGCGAACCCTTTCCGAGGCATGGCTCATCAGGGCTCTTTCTTCGGTCTGGTATGATACGGGCGTTTTTTCTATTGTTTCATTTTGATGTATCGAGTGACACTGAGTGCCCGGTTGGGCGTTGATATCAACGCCAGCGATATGCCGAGGTCTGTCGAATAGAGCTACTGAAGCCACCCGGAAGACCCGGTGACGGTTGGAACTGGTGGGGTGCCTACGACGGGGCAAATGCGAGCCAGCGAATCATGGTCAGGGGAACCCTCTCTCCCCTTGTTACGACCTGGTCGGCTGGGCGCTCTCTAAGCCTCCTTTAGTAATAACGAAGTTTATACTGCTGGCTTGGATCGCGATAGAATATATTCCCTTCCTGAAGGCACAGGACAAGAGAGAGTTATCATCCCGACTATATGGCCTTTGAGTTAGCTACATGCTGACGATGAACTTTTTCCTATGCTCTAGTCCCAAGCTATTGCTATCTTCGCTACCGTATCCATTGTATCGTAAGGAGATGCTAACATAGTCGCGATGAGCACGATTGATGTAGACAATAAGACCAACACCAAGCAATCAGATGGTTCTACATAGCCATAAGATAAAAGAAAGTCTAATTCTCCGGTGATAAAGACTAATGTTTAGTAGACACCTCCTCAAATATAACCTTAGAGGGATGGGCGATTGACACGATGTTAGACTCGACTAAGAGCTCCTCCACCTCTGAAAGAGCTAGAGAAGCGTTTTTCTAATGCTCAATCTTGAGTTCTAGCTTTGATATGTTGTTTAACTTCGATCGGATCCGTGTGGCCAGGGCCGGCTTCCCGCTGCGGTGGATGAAAAAAAGACCAAAACATCCTCCAACTTGAACCAGCACCTTTGAAATATTTCCCCCAATGGTTGATTACAATCTTGATAAGGGCTTTTAGGCTTTGGAGTCGGCCTGTGATGGCTTTTACTGCTATTCGGACTAAGAGTGCAAATATCGATATTATTATGAGAAAAAGTAGTCATATTTCTCAAAGTGAAAGTACTGTACTATCAGCAAAAGCGCGTCTTGTTTCCAAGCGCTTTCTAGTGTTCACTTCTTGCCGTAGCTCTCCCCGACCCTACGGATCATATGCTGCCCCACAGTGAGCGGATTGTCCTCCTCCGACCTATCCAATAGAGACAACTTTGCATCACCATTTCCATGAAAAAAGAACACGATACTGTATCGGTCTCCCGGCTCGCGCTCGATGACGCGTTGCACACTGCTCTTATACTCGTTCTTGGTCCAAAAACTAAGCATGTCGCCAATATTGACAATGTACACGCCTGGATTCGGCGGAACGGGCTTCCACTCGCCGGTTCTGGAATCGAAGACCTCCAACCCAGGACTCTTCTCCTGAAGCAGCAGAGTAACGGCGCCAAAGTCGGTATGCACGCTAGCACCATATTGGGTCTTGCCGTTTCTCTTATCCTACGGGCGTGCTGGCGGGTAATGTAGCATGCGCATCGGCGTGATGGGATCGTTGGCGATAAATTCATCAAAGATCCCTGGTCCATACGGGAGCGTGCGCTCAATAAGTTTCAAGACACTGATAGAGAGCTTCATCAGCGCGGCATGGGACTCCTCAGCAGGCTTGCAAAATTCATCCTCGGGAAGCGAGGATGCATCAGGC
Organism: Mariannaea elegans; assembly: GCA_930272665.1. Classification (NCBI taxonomy): domain Eukaryota; kingdom Fungi; phylum Ascomycota; class Sordariomycetes; order Hypocreales; family Nectriaceae; genus Mariannaea; species Mariannaea elegans. The sequence goes on along the minus strand of CAKNEU010000267.1, from coordinate 21,155 downwards.
CAGCCATTGCTTCCCATTAGGAACCGCCGAGCTTGAACACGTGGGTCATCCGCGGGAGGTCAACCCCCGTATAGAACCCTTCTTTGAGATCAGGCAGAACACCATCTTCGTAAGACTGCGAGGCCAGTACATCTTAGCCTCTAAGTCCCTGATTTGAGTGAGCATCTAGGCCATTTTTAGTCATAGGGGAGGGAGAAGAATTTTCTGATTCACAATTTGTCGACCAGACCACGGGCATTTTTTAGTCTCTCCCTTGGAGAAGGGCAATGGACCCGCGTATCGTAGGTGTATATATACGTCATCAGAAAGGCTTTCTTTGCAGTGAGACTGGAAATCCTCGGAAAGCAAGCTGATACATAGTACTGTAATTAATAAAGGACCGGCTTTGTTCCATTAAGAGCAAAAGACGATATCGCTGTTTGTCTATGATGTTGAAAGTCGAAAACCGAAAGCCCTGATAACAGCGAAGTATACCCAGTCATATTATTCTTGAGCTGCAAGGGGAGGAAATCCATGATACATACCTGCATACGCGGGCCCGACTTTCATGCTAAGCCGGGATGTCAAACTCAAGGGCGTCGTTCGATCAGATCGACCTGGCCGCCCCGCACACAATCGTCGAGTGGGAAATAGTACGAAAATATGGGGGCCAATGGGCACGGGTAGAGCCTCTTGAGGAAGATCCTCTGGAGGCAGATCCCTTGAGCTCTAAAGTGCCTCCACATCTACAGTAGTATGTATACGCTGTTGCTTGATTAATCTATAGAATAATGTATGTGTGTGAAAAGAGTGTATATCCTAAAGGCTGTACAGCTCAATCAGATCACTCGCAAAATAATACTTAGGCTTAGACTGATAAATACTTGAGGTAGTAAAGCAATATTTACTTGCTAAACTCTATCTATCGAGGAATAAGACTTGTTGCTTCGACGTACGACATGGGAGCACTTCTCTTTGTAGACGGTCCGAATCCAGAAGGCCGTATAAGTGTCAAGAGAAACATGTCTGGAAAAGACCCTCCGTCCTGCCCGCGTATAGCCTCATTCATAGGTTTCCTTGGCCGGAATAATAGTCAGGTATGTCCTAAAACCGAGCCTCTCTGTAGGGACCGGACTTCCTTGGCCGGAATAATAATCAGGTGTGTGTCCTAAAACCGAGCCCCTCTTCAGGGATCGGGTTTCCTTGGTCGGAATAATAATCAGGTATGTCCTAAAACCGAGCCCCTCTGCAGGGACCGGGGCCATCTGAGAAGCCAACAAAGAAAACCCCACCACCGGGCCCGCGTCTTGTCGACCTGCTACCAAAATGACGTCTGTCAGTCAGACTTGATATAAGTAAGACCAACAGCTCAGGATAGAATTCGCGAGGAGGACTTAATTTATGGTGAAATCTCCGTCCCACGATAGCGACACACACGCCGATATAGTTACAGCGACAGCCTGAACTTTCGCACAAACTCTCACGGATTGATACTAAGCCCAGCAGTCATGACACGGACCCTTCTTACCGGTGGAAGTGGCTTCATTGCCGCTCACATTCTCGATGCGCTGCTTAAACGCGGACATTCTGTCGCGACCACCGTCCGCTCACAGGAAAAGGCAGAGCAAATCAAAGCATCCCACCCGGGTGTCGCAAAGGAGAATCTGGATTTTGTGATTGTGCCTGATATTTCCGCGCCTGATGGTAGGCTACATGTTTATCTATCCCTTTGGTCGATTTTTTGCCCATTTGGCCGGCCCACGTGAGCTAACTGTTGAACTGTATGATATCTAGCCTTCGACCAGGCGGTCGTTTCTGATCCACCTTTTGAGGCTGTGATCCATACAGCCAGCCCGTTCCATTTCCGTGTTCAAGATGTTAAGAAGGATCTCCTGGATCCAGGTTTGTGCCCCAGATTTCCCAAAAATCCACCTGGAAGACTACTTGCTTATGAGATTGCTCTTCAGCTATCAATGGCACTGTTGCTCTCCTCAAGGCCGTCAAAAACAACGCTCCGTCAGTCAAGCGAGTGGTAGTTACATCTTCCGGCGCCGCAATCCTAGACTTTTTAAAGCCTCAGACATATACTTTTACAGAGGTAACAACTTTATTAATCTCTTAAAACTTATATCCTATACATATGCTAACCTTAACTAAGGCGGATTGGAATAATATGACCTGGGAAGAGGCTACTTCCAACCCCCTTAATGCCTACCGTGCAAGCAAAGTTTTCTCTGTAAGTTCACAGCTTCAGCGCCTAGGTTCGACTACCATGCTAACCACTCTATAATTAATTAGGAGAAAGCTGCATGGGACTTTATAGAAACGGAGAAGCCCCACTATTCCCTCACAAGTGTAAGCTAGACAAAGTAACCTATAACACTTACAAGTCCAAGTACTTAACACTTACACACATTATTACTTATCAGATAAACCCACCCATGGTCTACGGTCCTATAGTTCATTATATTAAGGATCTTAATGGATTGAATACTTCTAACGAGCGCATTCGGGACATTGCCTTTGGTAAAGCAAAGGATAGCTGCCCATTCACTGGGGTATTCCTGTGGGTAGATGTCCGTGACGTAGCATTAGCACATGTTCTAGCAATTGAGAAACCTGAGGCAGCTGGCCAGCGTTTCTGTGTTTCTTCAGGACAGTATTCCAACAAGGACATTGTGGAATGTATCCGGGAAGCGTTCCCTGAACTCCGAGACGGTTTGCCGACGGGAGACGCTTTGAAGCCGGGTGATTTCCCTCCCACAGGATGGTATGGGTATGATAATACCAAGTCCAAGGAGGTCTTGGGCATTAGCTATCGACCATTGAAGGAGTGTATTGTCGACATGGTGAACAGTCTGAAGCCGTTTGTTAAATAAAGTCGAAGGCAGAGAAGATAGTATTTGAAATATAAGTAAGGTGAAGCTTGCTAGAGACTGCTTCAGAATTTGTCGTCAGCTGTCAGATTGATAATGGTGATTTGATACTTTAAGATATATTTACCTTGTTATGCAATTTACATACAACTAAGCCAGCGGATCGATAATTCGGTCAAAAATGAAAGATACTTAATTCTTCTAACTACCCGGGCTGAAAGGCTTCCTATTTATCTTACCTAGATGCGAGGCCTTCGGAAGAGGCTGTATCCGGTCTCGACCTTCGCGACCTCATTGTCTCAGACTATCTAGGTTACCTTACCCAGGTCCCGGGCAATCCCGTACAACACACCCCCTCAGGTTGTAAGGCTATTCACAACCTGGAAAAGGAAATCAACGTATGAGAGTTGCGTCTCGTAAGTCAGATATCAAAATCGTGGTCTTGTTGAAAGCCACTTGCATAGTCAAATCGATCAAAATAGAAGGGTAATTTTCATCCGTGCCGTCGGAAGGGTCCGTACGGAGACGTTCTTTTCGGCCTAGGCCAGAGGGCATTCCACGAGGCCAATCTGGTCTCTAAACCGTATAAATACTTCTCCAGATAGGGGCTTTGTAAATCCATCAGCCGGCATTTCCTTCGTTAGGAGCCAATCTAGCTGGATAGCTCCAGCCTTTACATCCTGATATAGCCAATGGTGGTGGATATTAACATGGCAGAGCGTGGTAACAAGCTTGACCGGCTCTTCTGTTAGCAGCCATAAGGTCCGCCGGTTGTTACAGAAGATAGTTGAATAGCTGTTCCTAGGGTCAGATCGACTTCCCGGCATAGCTTTTCGAAGGCTATGACTTCCTTGGCCGTCTGAGATAGGGCTAGCAGCTTTGCCTCCGTTGATAAGGTCGTAACAGTGTCCTGTCTGATTGACTTATATAGGACTAGACCGCCGAATAGCTTGAGGGCATAGCCCTGTGTGCTCTTGCGGTCGGCTTCATCGTCTGCAATAGAAGCATCTAAATATGCTTCCAGCTGCGTAATTGAGCCGGAAAAATGCATCCCTAGGCTCTTCCAGTCGTAAATATATTGTAGGCAGTGGTCTGCAGCAGCTATGTTATCCGGGCTCGGATTGAGGAGAAATTGGGCCAGATTGCTAGCTGCAAATGCCGTATCTGCCCGTGTGATTGTCGAAGGATATTGAATGCATCCAACCTTCTGTTAGAAGCTGTTGATCTCAGCTGCTGTAGCCGTGCCGTTGTAGGCAGCTAGCCCCTTAGAAGGTAAGGGCTGCGATAGCCTCTTCTTCCCAGGGTCAGTGTTCAAATTAAACCTCTTGGCTAGATTTTCCATATATTGATCTTGGCATAGCCAGGTCAGCTTTCTCGTACGGTCTCTAACAATCCGGATATTCAGGAACCAATGCAGGTCCCTAGGTCCTTGACCTTATATAAGGCTAAGAGAGATGCCCGAGTTCTCTCAAATTCCTCTTTATAGGTCTGGTGAAATAGAAAGACAAGGTCATCTACTTAGAAGAAAAGGAGAATCTTGCCGTCAAATATAACGCAAGGTTCTTCTGAGATAACCGTAAAGCCTAGTCGGGTGAAGAAGCCAGTCAGCTCTTCATACCATAGCAGAGGCGATCTTCTCATGCCGTACAAGGCCCTTAAGAGCTTCCAGACCTTCGTACAGTCCAGCTTGCTTCTATCGGTCTGAGAGACTGTACAATAGACCTCCTCTTCCGGGCTAAGTTGGGAGTTTAGCAATGCCGTTGCAAAGTCAAATTGGCGGGCTTCCAGGTCAAAGTAGGTCATCAAGGCTATAAGGAGCCGGAAGGCTCTGGCGCAAGGGTAGCCGCATAGGTAGAAAGATCATATTCCCTCTGTTGGTCTCCTTGAACGACTAACCGGGCCTTCCGCCGCTGTAGCCACTGTAGCGCTCTGTGACTGTTGTTGAAGCCGGTCTCAGTATGTGTAATGACTACATTTTCATCAATTGAGGCCATCACATATTCTTCCAGCAACACCTTTCCAGTCAGAATAAGGAACGAAGGGATAGACTTTCCAGCAGCGCCAATAGCATCAACTGATGTAAGTGACTCCTTATTGCCTGGTTGAAATATCACAGGGCGAGTATTCCTTTTCGTGCGGGTTGAAATTATCCGTACAGTGCTGTTGACCCAACCTAGCTGTAGTGGCGTTTCGTCGAAATTCCACAAATTGGCTGCTGTAATATCGAGGGCTATGAGAATAGCTGCATATTCCTTGAACCAGTTCTCAAGACCTTGAACGTTGAGTTCAGCTCCAGCCCTGAGGGCTGCCTTGACCTTAGGCACCTTCCATTGAAGCTCTGGATGCCGCTTTTTAAACCTTCTAACCCAAGCTTTGGAAACAGCTGTCTTGGTGCCCGTTATACGGTGCTTCCGTAGAAAGCCGGTGTAGTTGCAAATGCAAGCCTCCGTAACAGCAAATGCGCTCTTCTCAACAGTCCGAATGAATGCAATTAAAGCACGCTCTTCAGCCACTGTTAGAGAAGGCGGCCGGCCTCCTTTTTTGGTAGATGAAGGCAGTGACTTTCCCTCTTTTAATTGATATATATATTTCTTCGTCAGAGGCACAGTTGCTTTGTGTACTGCAGCAATCTCTACAATGCTCATTTTTTGTGGTAGGGGGTTACGTCGACTAGCTTAACTGTACCTGGTGAGGCTGGCCGATTAGCTGGTGGGCATTAGCGAGGAGGTGGAAACTATACTCTGGAGGACCATCCACGACACCCGCGACCCTGCTCTGTGAAATGAACATGAGGCTTGGGCGCGGTATGACTTTGCAGCCTCTTCTCGCTGGGCAAATCACCGAGTTACCGGGCTAATGACTGACGAGGGTGACTACCATGCCTCAGCAAAGTCTGAATGCGGGGGTCACTTCTAGCTTCAATCCTCATCACCGCTCTCGTAAGACCAAGCACTTTAGATCCCGCGCACGAGATTCCTATAGTAATGGGAGTCATCAAAACCACTACAGTACCTTTCTGAATTTTATCTATCCAGTGTATCTGGCGTTGACTTCCAGATCGTTTGTTAAATCCTGGTCTCATTACACCGGAAAAGCCTCATCTTGAGATGGACGCCATCACCATCTCCGAGGTCACGTTTGAACACCACACCGTCGCCCTCGGCATCGCTGAAAGCACCCCTCGAATATCCTGGAAGTTCCAAGGGAGGGCTAAAAACTGGGTTCAACATCGATATGAACTCGTTATTGCGGTCGCCGCTGAACCTGAAGAGACGTATACCACTCGATGCTCTAATTCTGTTTTTGTCCCCTGGCCAGCCCGACCCTTGAGCTCCTACGAGAGTGCAGAAGTGCGCGTAAGATCATTTGATGTCGAAGGCCATCCGACGCCATGGTCTCAGAAGTATACCATGGAAGCCGGTGTTCTTCTTGCGGATGACTGGAAGTGCTCGTTACTGGAGGCACCTCAATACACAACAACAGACACACCCAAACGACCGGTTCTCTTCAGAGTGAATTTCAGTATCACGCAAAAAGTGGAAAAGGCGCGCCTATATGCAACCGCACATGGCGTACCAAACTTTCGATGTCACCAACTATCTCAAAGAGGGCCACAATACCATCGGTGCCATAGTTGGCGAAGGATGGTGGGCAGGCAGGCTAGGTATCCATGGAGGATGTCGAAATATCTGGGGCGAGAACCTTGGGTTCATCGCACAGTTGACTATCACCTACGAAGATGGTTCGACTGAATACGCGGTCACAGACCAAAATTGGACTGCCATAGTAGGCGGTATCATCACATCCGAAATTTATGACGGCGAGGTTTACGACGCACGAGAAGAGCCCGTTGGATGGACTTCGGCCGAGTTCGATGATCGAAGTTGGACGACAGTGACAACCTCTACCCTTTCAGATATCGCTATGAGTTTGGTACCTTCAGATGCACCGCCTAAACGATGCACCGAGAAAATTAATGCTTTTCTGGTCTCGAAGAGTCCATCCGGCAAGACTCTAGTCGATTTTGGCCAGAACCTGGTGGGCAGGCTCCAAGTGCGAGTCCAGGGGCCAGAGGGCCACACCATCGCCTTTCAACACGTGGAGGTACTTGAGCATGGTGAGCGGGTACCCGCCCACTTTGGGGTGCTTCTGCGAGAGATGTTCTGACTCTGAGTGGCCGCCCTGAATGCGAAGTATGGCAACCTAAATTCACCTACCATGGCTTCCGCTATGTCGAAGTCACAGGATGGCCGACAGATGATGGCTTACCCGGCCTCCAAGACCTCACCACCCTGGTGATTCATACGGATATGGAGAGAACTGGTTACTTCGAGTGCTCAGAGCCACTGCTAAATCGTCTGCGCCAAAATGTAGTTTGGTCGATGCGCGGCAATTTCCTCAGTCTTCCTACTGACTGTCCGCAGCGAGGTGATAGATTGGGCTGGACCGGTGACATTCAAGCTTTTGGCCCTACTGCAACATACCCCTATCGAAGTACTGGGATTTTAAAAGGATGGCTTAAGGATATGGCCTTTGAACAGCAAGAAGCTGGAGGCGCTGTCCCCCCACTGGTAGTCCCCGACGTCCTCTCAAAGATTCACTTATTCAAGTCGAGGTCTAGGAAGGCGCATGCTATCTGGGGAAGGTCAATTTTATCAGTACATCCACTAATCTATCGGCCTCCTGTAGTTTGCGTGAAGGATAGTCCTTAGTGGCGTTTTTTAATCCCTGACCTTAGGGCTTACGTAAGGATAAAGGTACTTTGCGTACCAACCCTTTCTGCAGTAAAAACTGTTGAGCTGTCGTGTCAGAACTCAAAGGAAAATAGTTGGGGAAAGTGAAAATTACTCCAAGGCTAGCAACCTTCACCCCTTTAAATGCTCAACACTGCCCTACAGCATCCTACTTTAATTTGATATAGACCTATCTCTCTGCACCCGTGTGATTTTACACACAATTGTGAGAGATGATCTCAGCGGCTTCGGGGACCTTTGCGGTCGGGGCCGTGCTCTGGGCTACAGTCAGCAAAGACTGTTCGGGCCCAACATGCTATGTTACGCGCGGGATAGTCATTGCCATAGCTTGTACCACATGGCTGATGTTCTACCATATTATTCTGTACCCTTTCTACCTCAGTCCTCTCCGACATCTTCCCAGCCCGAAGCAGCCCCCCTTTTACCGCCGTTTGCTGGAGGAGACGAGCTACGAAAAGCTCGTCCAATGGATCAACGAGATACCCAATGATGGGTTGATCCGCTACTACGGCGTCTTCAATACAGAAAGAGTCCTTGTTACAACGCCACAAGGGTGCAAAGATGTCTTGCAGACCCAGGGCTACAACTATATCAAGCTCCCGTGGGCATTGGAGGTGATGGGGCAATTTGCCCCTCGTGGTATCCTTGTTGCCCCACCCCTGAAGCATAAAGTATGTTCCTCCGTGTCCCGATCAATGAGGCCAGTGAATTTATCGTCCGTCACAGATTGATCGAAAGCTGCTTCAGCCAGCGTTTAAGTTTAAATACATCAGGAGCTTATACCCAACATTTTGGGCCGAGGGGGCCAAGTTCCTCAACGTCATCGAGAAAACCCTCGACGAGACTGGAAATGGTATCATAGACATTGGGCAAAGACTTCATCACGTCACCTTGGACATCATCACATTGACCTCTTTTGGAGCTTCCATCAATGCTGTTGAGAACCCAGACTCGCCAAGGGTTAAGCACTTCAGGAACCTCTTTGCAACTAAGAAGGACCATCTGCTCTATCGCCAAAAAGCGTTTTTCCTCCCTTACTTTCTCTACCGGCGGCTGCCAGTGAAGGCAAGGCACGAGATTATGAAGGCGCGGGATGTGATTGCGGATTTTACCCGTCCGTTGATCCAACAGCGTCGAAGATGCGTGAAGGAGGCGACTTCAAAGCAATACACGCAGGGCGACATCATCGCAACATTGCTGCAATCGGGAGAGGCTTTTTCGGATGATTACTTGATTGATCAGTCACTAGACTTTATGGTAGCTGGCCAAGAAACCACGGCTACCGCTGTTGCGTTTACCATCTACTCGCTATCTAAGAACCCCGAGCTTCAGAGCCGTCTTCGAAACGAGGTCCGAGCAAAGCTTCCTTCACCGTATGAAAACACACAGGTTGATGCCGAGCTCGTTGAGTCGCTTCCATATCTCACCGCCGTCTGCAACGAGGTCCTGCGTCTATTTTCGCCTGTCGTTTATTGCCACCGACAGACCACCGCGCCCAACACAGTGATTGGTTCCGTGTCCATCCCACGGGACACTGTTGTCACGGTGGCACCAGGAGTGATTCACAGCTCTCAACAAGTCTGGGGACCACGAGCCGGTGAATTTGACCCGGAGCGATGGTTGGTTAGAAAGGACGGAGAAGTCAAGGTTGATCCTCTTGGAGGGACGAATGACCCATGGGCCGTTATGCCCTTTACCTATGGACCCAGGCAGTGCATTGGAGAGAGATTTGCTAGGGGTGAGATGTTGTCCCTTGTTGCGCAGCTAGTCGGCAGGTTCGAATGGAAATTCAAGGGGATTGGTAGAAATGGGGATAGACCCATGAAGATTGTTCACACTGTAGTTGCTGGGCCTGCCGGAGGTGGTGTTACTATGTATGCACACCGTATCGGTGGATGGTGATTAATATTGGCGTCAGGGGGCTACTACTACCATTGACGTACTTCATTAGCTGTGGGTGGAGGTGAACTGTAGGCATCGACCTGAATTCATCTCGAGACATCCAGAAGATGAGGCCGCCTATGGGCCAAATAGGAAATCTTGCCGCTAGAATAGTAGGTGGACAGCGGGAAAGAATAACAATTTGAGATCTTAAGAAGCAGTTCTATCACTTGACGCATCCGGTTAAGATATCACCCTCCCTCTAGCTTCATTCAGCTATAGCGGTCCCCCGAAGAAGTCATGGTGGTGAGGCTGGGTGTGTAATAGCGAGGCATCACTGCTATTCCCTCTTCACAGCATTTTAGAATAATTATTGCTTGCTGCTAGCGTATTACCTATAATAAAACTATCTATAGTGCCTTAAGGAATGTAGCTTGATGTAATTCATCTAGCTGGCAATAAGCATCAAGATGAATGCTTAAAATTCATTGAATAAATCTGCTTAGCTGTATTATTACAACAAAAGTCAGTAACAATAACGCCAAAACGACTCTTCTTGGCATCAAAATCATGTTCAGCAGCCTTTAGGTAGTCCCGAAGCTTGGGGTTTAGTTCTTCCGCATAGTCGCACGGAGTACGGACAATCCCATCAACATCAGACATAACATCGAAGTACATGACTCCGTCGTCGAACTTTGCCCCCCTAGCCGCCTTGAGCTGGTCAACTGTTTTGTTCCAACGTGCGTCATACGACATGCCGGATTCAGATGGATTCTGTGTCTGCTTCCAGCTTCCCTGAGCCGCCACCCTGTCTTTCTGATTGTAAAGACCGGTGATATCGATGCCAATATTTTCCCCAGGTGCGTTATTAAATCGTCGCAGAAGAATAACCCTGCCTCGGGATTTCTCAAGGTGGGGCCATGAAGTTCCCGTGTACCACTTATGCTGCTGCCAGATCTCGTTGATGCGGTGAGCAAGGCCCTTGTCTTCTGGGACGGTATTGGATTTGACAAGGGAAGAGACGTTGAAACTAAGAAAGTCGTCGACAGACCCCACTTCGATGTGTTCTTCATCCCACTTAATTGAGACGAGCAGCGTCTCTGATGGGTGCTCTCGCAAGAAAGTAGCCATGTCATCGGTAACGGATCCGAGAGTTCCCTTGAGTCTAATGGCAGCATGGCACAAACCATAGTCTCCATTTTCCTTGCTGCGTACACGCAAGTCAAAGTATCTGACGCCATCGTGAAGCTGTTGTTTTATTTCCCGGTCCTGGGTCTGCGCAGCTTTGGCCACGATGGGGCCGGCCAGGCTCTCAGCCCCATCGAGTTGAGATTTAATATTGTTCTCGGTCGCATGGCTGTCGTGAGTTCCAGGGATTGTGATTTGGGTGATGTTGCGATCACCAGGAACATCTTTCATCCAGTCCGTAGGTCCGGGAACGGGGCTCATCTTGGATGCAAGAGGTGACAAGGATGATAGAAATAATTGGCAATGGGATTACGAAATCAGGGGTTGGAAGGGTACAAAATGATGTGAGTGATGTCAGCGAATATTGCCCGAAATAAGAACAATTGCCTCAACGCGGTAGAGAGCGGGGTAATCACATGAGTTAATAGGTTACAAACCAAGCTAAGATAAGCGGTCAGAGCCGGCAAAATTGAGTAGCTCGGCCTAAAGGGGCACCTCACACACCACCACCGTACAGGGTAGTGCGAATAGCCTTGGTCTAACTCCGCACAATCTTCAGTCAGCCTAGCATCATCCTAGCCCGATACCCCTTCTGCTAAATTAGTGTATATATATCAACAGGGAAGCTGCCAACCTAATAGACCACTTCCCCCATCTTGTAATCTACGGCATTTGTAATTATGTAGATTCGTATAAGAGTGATTAATGGCAGCGGTATGTATTGGCTATGGCAGCTGCGTTTGCGGTGGAACTGCTTGGATAGAGACAAGCTCGTACTACTACAAGGTTCTGTATGGTGACATTACTCGTCGTCTCAGTACTTGCGACTATTCTCTGGCACCACCGGCAGGCTCATTCCTCTCTACAGGGGTAAGAGTTCCAGTTTGGAGTGCTCAGTGAGCAGAATGAGCATGGGGCGAGTACTGGGTGATTAGTCCCGGATCACAACCCACAAAAGCGGCGACAGGTTCCATCGAGATTCGCGTGGCATAACAAGTCGGATTAATAAATCTCGCACGATTAATAGGTCTGTAATATGCTAACCAAACACTTCTGTCCAGCTAGGGTTCTTGGTCCCGGTAGAGTCGAAGATCAGCATATAGTACAAAAGCCCAATAATAAGCATAAAAACACAAGATAGCACTGCTTGAACCCCTTCAAGGTCCTCCACACGGAGAGTTCGAGTAATAAAACGCCGCTTCGCCAGGGCCCATGACGCCGATATGATAATGGGAAAACCCAACGGTAGAAGCCAACTAATGGCAGGGTGTATGGATTGATTTTTGTTAGCCCCCGTCAAGTGAATATGAGGATTTAAAAAATCCAGGTAATAGGCTGGAAAAAGCACTTCGGCGAAAGCATTGCTAATTTGCAGGATAGGAAATGTTTGAGACAACCACCCTTGCGCACGAAATATGAACGTAGAAAGCACAACGACCCAATATAAACCCCAATAATCCCAATCGTGTAGCGAGGGGAATTCCAATTCACACCCAATCCAGTAAACAACAATCCTCATAGAAGACCAATACGCAACTGCAAAGTGCAATTCGATAAAGAGTCGTTTAATGGTAAGTAGAACGGCTGGTGTTTCAGCATCCGTCGCCCAGAGCCGCCATCGAGGCTTCGCTTGGGATGTAGTCAAGTCCATGCACTGGGCGCAGCCGATGGCTAGTTCGCCAACGATAATGGAGACAGTGTACATTAGGGCCCAAGCCTTTGTCCACGGAATGCCCTGCATAGCGCCTAATTTGATTGCCTGGCATGGTATGCTTCCTAGGATAAGGATGAGCAATCGAAAGAACCTTGAGCCCTCGAGAGTGTCAGAGGTCTGGATTGCTGATTCGTTTCCGAAGCGCCGTTGCATTTCATACCGAGCATTATGAAGGGCTCGAGAAGGTTCAGTGCAGCCCATTAGCAGCAAAAGAATAAAATAAGCGACGTCCAAGATGCATATTATCGGAGATGCCCGCGCATAGAAGCGATAGTTTCGTGACTCCCTGTCTAGGACCTTGCCACAAGGCTGGGTCATGGCTCCAAGAGCGAGTGCCAAGAGAGCCCACCAAGCTACCTGCCAACTTACTTCTTCTGACTGTTCGGACCCTGCGACACCTGGATTAGTCCTGACGTATCATTGATATTGCTAAACTATCGCACCGGGAGGACCTGGATTACCTGCCATCGTCTTGCGGCTGAGCTACCTAATGAGCGCCCTTGATGTTGGCTTGGCTTCCACAAGATGCTAGGAACCAGGAGGATTGCTGTTCTAATAGAAAATACAGTAAAAAATGTGTTCGCTTAGGGAGTTCGCCATATAGGTTTATAGATGATATGGATGCAGGAAGGGCGGAGGTGAAGGACATGGTTTTGTATTGCTATAACTAAAAAAAAATAGGTCTTTAGTTAAGAGATTATGTGCAGGAGGTAGCCAGCTGTTGCATTTAAATGGCTCGATCTTGGTACGATTATATGCTACGCCTCCGCCACATTATTCCAGGCAGAAGAAATGTGGGAAACACTCCAAAGCTAACCAATCAAGAGAAAGCTAGCTTTACGCGGGCTTCCATCTTAATAGAATTGGCATCTCGTAGCTAACTATATGAACAATGCTGCCAACACCACAAATGGAGTAACCACGAGGGTCAATACCAATCTTACGCGGATGGCTCTACAAGACCTCATTGAAGTGTTGAAATCCGGTAAAAGTTTTGGCATTCTCAAGGCTCCGAGCTCAGTGCAACTCTCTCCAGTGGTGAGATCTTGCGGCCAGTGTCGTTGCGCCGAACCGGCCAACACAGAACGTGAATATGGTAAGGGCGAGAATCAACGCGCGGGATAGTTTTAGCACTTATTCCGGAGCTGAAAATGCTGGAGTGGCACAGCCGACCATCGCCACGGCAGTTTCACAAAACCCTCATGGCACAATTGGGGAATCCTACAAAGTCTACCCTTTCTGGCTTCAAGGCCTGCACGAGAGACCATGTGTCGCAGACTCGTGGAGATAGAATTGAGGTAGATGGCAAGCTCAGGCGTTTAGCTCTGCAAGACACCCCTACCAATACCGATAGCGTCTTGTCCGAGTCGCCGTCGCTGGTACCACGGCTCGGACCGCTCGACGCTCAGTGAGCCGTGGAAAAGGCTGCATGGAGTGCCCTGTTCAGCGCTGCACACCTATTGTAAGTTGAGTACGGCGTGTGGAGCACGTTTGCAAGTAATTGCCTTTGTTAACCTGTCAAGGCATGATGATGGCAATAACATTGACAGAATAAGTGCCCAGCGAGGCAGACGCCGAGGCAGGCGTAGACGAACGCGAGCCAATGGTTCTTCAGCTGAGACGTAATAATGCCAAGAGGGCGGGTGTATGAATCTACTTCACAAGGCCATCATGAAGCCGATAGCAGTTTTTTTAGACCAACTGGAGCACCACTTCCTTGTTGGATACCCCGCATCATCGCGCTTCACCGCTAACTTCCGCTCGCCTTTGTAACACAGCATCCCTGAATAGTTTTGAGAATCCATGCACCATCCATATCAGTCATAGGCCTTATTGCCATAGCCACTTCAACCACCTTGCATGTGCCCCGAAGCTTCCCTAATTGGCTGTATCTCTTCACCGAAGTCCCATAACGTCCCAGACCTTCATCCGTTGCAAGAACCCAGGCAGCCAGGCAAAAAATAAATGTGCAACTCTCGGTGCGCATCAATTTCAAGAGGCTCTTCGGCGCCCTCGATTATCGGAAGATTCATGCCGTTCCCAAGCTAGTCACAGCCAAGACGACAGCAACTCAACTCCTAGGCCCTAATGAAAAGCGATAGAATTTGCGCAGGAAAGCCGACAACATAAACAGCGCCGGATCGCGATGCTAGATGAGCAGTGGGGAGGGCCTAGCTGTGCCGAGCGACGTTCGACGGGCTACCGTCAATCCCGACAGAATGCCTCCCTCCTGCATCATTATCTAAACACTACTAAAGATCACCGCTTTCACCCTTGGTGAATGCATTCCTCTCGCTTCTCTTTGGGAGCCTGGTGGCGCTTTAAGGAAAGCCGTAATGCAAAGTAAATACACATCTCGACTGACGGGAGATATCGCTAAATAAGTCTTGGAGGCAATCAATGCCAAAGACACTGGACAGATCAGTGGTAACAACAACGACGATGGTAAAGACAATAGTAACAAGGAAAGGGAACGAGCGGATGAACTCTGCGGAGAGGAACTAGAAGACATGGGAGAGCCGAAGACTAATCATGTCAATGAACCGCTCACACTGAGCGAACAACGCAATAACGCAGAGCCTTCACGTCCTGCATCTGAAGAACCCAAACCAGAGACAAGCCGACGAGCTCCTCCGCCCGGCCCTTCTGACATTAACCTCCCGAACCTTGGAGACTCAGCGATGTGTTTTGTCACGACACGCTCGACTACTGGGGCTGCAACCAGCAGCTGGTCAGGCTGCAGCAATACCGCTCTCGGCCCTGAACACCTAAGAGGGAACCTTCGAATCTTATGGAACGTCTCATCCGGAATATTTCTCTGAGACTCAAGTTCTGGAGCCCGTCATCAACATATAAGCCAATATCGGTCCGATTATTTGACTTAATCTTGATTGTTGGCAATATATAGAGTGGTTCATAGGATGGTAAAGGCCGACTTAATGAGAACCTTCAGTGGTGATTTCCGGGTGATGTTCGAAGCAAAACTAGCCAATAACTCGATGAAATGGTCCCGGCCACTTTTCTCACCTCCAGCCAGAGCAACCATTATAAAAAAAAACTTGCCACAACTTGAATCTTCAGTAACACCTAGAATCGTGCTCTAAATGGGTTTGAAACCTCGATCAAGACCTGTATTAATATCGTCTCATGTCGAAAGTGCAGTTAGTGCTGGGCCCTTTCTCGCACCGGAGACTACTTCAATTGACTGGAGACTACTTCAATTGTTCTGGTAGTAATATTATACATTCTCCCGCAACAACCGTGGATGCAAACTTCGGGTGAAATAAGCAGTCGGATTTACACAGCCCCAAACTACCAGATTACTCTTCACGCTTGTACGAAGTTCCGCCAAGCCACGTTGGCGACTCCGGTTTCGCATGAGATTATTGCACCTTACCTAAATGTGGCCCTTATCTTATACCTAATTTCCATACTAGCTATTCGGTGATGGACAGCTACAAAAAGTGCGTATTGGACCCCAAAATGTCGTTCAATGCATACAAAAGCTACAGCCCGAAAACTCGGCACCAGTCCGAACGGCTTTCCAGACTCCCAGTTTAATAAAGACGCACTAATTGTTCGAGCATACAAAAAAGGGGTACCCTCCCTAAATCCAAATCCACATGGCGAAGCAAGGAGAGGTAAGACGAAGTTCCGCACTGACGGAGAAGCAAATAAAGTACACAACCCCTAGCATCTGACGACAGTCAACACCATCTTAAACATGGAACACACTAAATTAACTCAATAACTATGACTATAATTTTTTTTTTATCACTCCTTTCCATGCCAAAGCCCAGCCACGCAACTTAAATTAACCGAATAGATCGAAGGAAGTCTAAACAAACCCTACCCTAAACGCAACCATCCGCGACAATCCGCGACAAGAAGCCAAATGCTCCAATATTTACACAAGCTGCTCTTTTACACCCAAAAGTAGTAGAATATTGCAGATATTATCACGGAAATGAATGTAAGGGTTGCCTCGAAGACCCGGTCGTTGCTAAGTTTCCGCTGTGTCTCGACAATCATTAAACGTGGCGGAGGGGTATGGGCAACCAAACGAGGCAATCATGTTGGCAGGTAAACCTAGAAATGAAAATATTTCCACAGTTGGTCAAGTATGCTTTTAACCCTTTGCTGAAGGCGTTTGCTTGTCTGCGATTGTCCGGCATGTGTTGGAAAGACCAGCGTGGTTTCCATTAGGCCAATCCATTTGCAGGGATAAAATGCATACGCAGTATTTACAGCAAAGACGATCGAGTGAGGGTCGGGGGGTACCGGCACACTAACAAAGAAATTTTAGATAGGTGCGGAGGTCAGCGATCCGCCAGTGAAATGATTATTGTGTAATACGAGATGCGAAGCCAGAAGTGTCATCAGAGACGGGATACCCCGGAACGCCCGTGTCGCGCTAGACACGCCACGGTACGGGATCCCCGGCTTTACGCGATACTCGGAATAGGAGGTGTAACCGCTCTCCTGACCTTTCACATTCATCTTCCCATTGTTTCCCCGCGCTGTTCAACGATGACACAATGGCCTGTTTTCATTGGCTCCGGATTTCGGCAAGGGGTTCCGAAGAATAGAGCAAAAACAGAAGTTTTTGGTTGTTCCAGCGACCTACAGGTAGTTCAACGATCCATGTGGGTGAAAGAGGGCCTGTCATTACCAACATGGTGGAAACACGTCTTGCCGTAATTTGAGATGTCGGCTTGTTCGTGATCGAAGGGTTATATCCCTCTCCGTAGCTGTTTGTCCGACTACATACAGGCCATGGCCGACGGGCCGATCACGCACGGTCACGAGGGACTTGGACCATTCAATGTAAGTGAAAGTGTGGGCCGCTATGGAGGCGAGCAACGCCCTGGGAGCTTATTTCCCCTGAACAATAATTCATGGATGCCGCTCACTTCTACGGATAGATTACCATTGTTCTGACTGGACAATTGCATAACTTTACGCGTTCGTCGCGGGGTACTGTGGAGGCGGGACAGTGTTTCGGATAATGGGATCCTGTTCCACTTATTTACCGAGTCGTCGGATACATTAACTTACTAAATGGCGAGGGAGGGCAGAAATTTCTGAACGGCCCGGCCGCGCCTTGGGATGCATTCATAGCGCGTCGCAAGGATTAGCTGGATTAGACTTTGTAGCTGCATTCACCTGTGTTGACAACAAAAGCCACAACTGCGGTGAGCCACACTGTCAACGACAGACGCTGCGTGTTCATGAACCAAAACCCGCACCCGGTGCTTCTAACACAAACAAAGGATGCCGACAAAAGAATGAGAACCCGATGAGATTACCGTGGCTGTTCTGTGGTCCTAACAAGTGTGCTAGGCTAGTGCTTTATAGGGCGATGAGAAATATCGTCATGAGGCAACTCATATTGTAGTCTCTCGTTTGTAAATAAAAAACACAATTTTGGGGTCATGAAAGAGAGCCATCCTAAGTAAGGGCTGCTTCGGGACCGAGGCGTAGGCTGAAACACCGATGATTTATCTTCGTGAGAATGTCAGCGGTCCGCACAGGGAGGCGGCACCGCTAGCTTGTAAAAGACAACAAATAAACCTTGACAGCCATACCCATTCCCCAATTTTACACCGACCATTATCGACCTAGCCCTTAATGCTAGTGGCTCCAAACTTTGGTCCGGGTTTGACACCACCACAGCCCCGGTGGTGTAGGGCTGCTGCAAAAGCACACCGCTACCACCCCCTTTTGCTCTTTACATTTTTGCTCTTTACAGGCCGCCGATTTGGTGGAAATTGTCCTCCATATCCTTATATATAATGTGCCATGCATCCTATATACCATCTGCGCAATATCCCTAATCATCTTCCACCCCTGGAGGATAGGAAGGAAGCGATGGAGAAGAGAGATCTTCCTTCCTGGGCACTCGTCCCTTATCATAGTGACATCGCACAAGTGCTCTTTTCTCATTGCTTTATCTCATTTCTACTGTCTCTTGGCCGGATAAACACCATTATTTGTCTACTGCCGTGTCTTTTTTGCATATCGTACCTTGCATGCTCATGGAAGGACTGGCCATTTATTACCGACGAGGGGGTTACGGCTTGAATGATCTATAGTATGACGAAGTCTAAGGTTCTTATTTCCAGGGCAACGTTCCTCCTATTTCTCATTTTTCCGTCTCTTTGTTTTTCCTGTATATATACTACTAGAAAGAGCACCCTCTCAATGCCTTCAGGAGCACATCTCAAATCAGTCATAATTGTTACTCTTGTTTGCTTCACCGCTTAAACTCGGACCCCATGGCCTCTCAGCTGACACTTACCTGCTGGACTGTCTTTTGCCTTTTTGGACCATTCCACAGACACAGGTGATATGTCTAGGCTCGCTCCTGCTTCCCATGACTAGATTATGAGCTATGTTATCGAACCATGGTTTAACCCGTCGATCCTAGCTCTGCAACTAGGCGATAAAACACACGTACCTGCGTAGCATGCGGGATGTCTGGCTCCAGAAGGCTGAACCCAGGCGTGTGGTGCAGCTGCCCAATTCGACCCAATATAGTACCCACCCCCTTGTCTTCGAGTTTCTGATCGTGTGTGCATTGTGTAGCATTGTCTCTTTCGGCTACCGGAGCCTCCCGGCCGATGTGGACTGAAACACGGCGAGCGCGAGCGCAAGACCCGCAGAAAACAAAACCACTGAGCTGGTGAGGCATTCGGGTTCTACTCCCACAGTCGGGTAGGTTCGCTTTAACATACAAGTGACTAAGAACTTAGACTACGTAAGTATGGAACGATATTTCTGCCAACTCGCCGCATAGTAATAAACGCTTCACTTCGAGATATTAGCTCACTCAATGTGCGAAGGCAAAACTTACACTGCGGGCCGCCCCATGATATTGTCGTCACCGACCGCCTCGGCCACCCCGGCTACCCACTTTTCTGCGCTCCAACATCTAAGTTAGACCTACCTCGATAGTTTTTATCGTGTCTGCCATCCAATTCTAGTATCGGAATCTACAAGAGGCTAAAAGCTGTTCCTGGTTGAGATATAGAAACGCTAACTATCTCGTCCATGGAAGAATTATCTTCAACTATCTTCCTCTTCTCCTACCTACAGGCCTTGGATTCCAGTATTGCTATTATGATATCCTCCCTGGTACTCGGAAAGCCAGCCGATGGCAGCAAAGTTTCGAATAACCAATCATTACCGTCCATCTCCGAAATAATCTCAGCCGCCAGGCCTGACCCCATCCCCCCCACCGTACCGTATCCTCTACAATCTGAAAACCCTCTTCCTTCGCCTTTGGCCTCGGATCCTTTGCCATACCGGGAAGATTTGAAATATCAGGCCTCTCACACTTTTCATCCAACGTTCTATCAACTTCCTCCTCTGCCAGATGCTCTGCCCGCCTCAAGCGTACCAAAGTCACATTTCATCCATCAGCCATCCGTGCCATCGGCCTCTACCCGGCCCCCGAACCTCGTCCCAAAGCCAGATATACTGCCTCACTCCCTCGATGAAATATATACTCGTCCTCCGCCTTGGTTACCATATTCGGCATCATATCAGTCGGGCCAGCTACCACCCTCCCATGCCATCCCTCGACCCGAATACGGCGAGGCGAATAAGTGCTACGATGGTTGGAGTTTTAGTGAATCAATGATTCAGGTTTATTTGATTCATATCAGACTTCGAAGTACGATGTTTTAGTGACACATTATCCAGATTAAATGCCTATCCCAATCTATTTGCCACTTTGCGGATGGCTATGGCGCAATCACTCAAGCAGAGCAAAGAGCTTACCCCATTAGCCAGGGACCACCGATGGAACAAGAGATTAATGATATGCTTAGGAAGATTGAATTAATCGGATATTGGTTCGAGAATTTGAAGGTACTAATGCAAACGTCGACACAGAGAAACGCTGTAGCAGAACCAATGTTAAATAGTCCATACGAGGATTATAATAACCTGCCAATATACGGGCAGGGGGGGATGCTTCAACAGGGCGTCGTCGAAAAATCTGGGAG
This sequence comes from Mariannaea elegans, assembly GCA_930272665.1. Classification (NCBI taxonomy): domain Eukaryota; kingdom Fungi; phylum Ascomycota; class Sordariomycetes; order Hypocreales; family Nectriaceae; genus Mariannaea; species Mariannaea elegans. The sequence continues at coordinate 751 of CAKNEU010000267.1, read as the reverse complement.
GCGACGAGGGGTAAGCCTTTGAACTACCATAAATGCCAAATGCTCACGATTTACTCAGCGAGTTTCAGCACTGGGCAGATGCCATAACTGCAATAGAATCGAGACACCCGAGTGGAGGCGAGGCCCCGACGGGGCAGGGACACTCTGCAATGCCTGCGGGTTGAGATACTCCAAGTTGGCAAGGAAACAGTTTGTTAATGGGAGTTCATTTCGCCCGCCACCTTAGGAAACTAGCTTATAATATTGGGTAAATTAGGAATATATTAATGACAATATAACAAAGTATTAGAAATGCAAAGCTATTTTACAATAATATTTTCTCTACGTAGAGTAGGAAGGTATGGGTAAGTAAAAAGATGAGTTATATCTAGAGTAGTTATACGTTATGTTATATTAGCCCCTTATAAACTAGCAAGATGGCTAACTGCTTAGATATAGTAGATTTTTTCAATTACCCACCTTGCTTTATTGTGCTTGAATGCTAAAGGCTTTTGGGTGTATAAGTACTAAAAAAAGAAATTATATAATAAAAATGGGCCTAAGCAAAAGAACCGTTAATAATATAACTTTCCTATAACAAATGTATAAGAGTAAAATTTAATTAAGTAAATAAAGACTTAATATAATATAGTTTATAAGTAAGTGGGCTAGACAAGCGAGTAAGCCACTTAGATTTTATACCTTAAATGATAATTTTTTAAAAATTTCTTAAAAATTTAAATTATATTAAAATAATTTATAAGTTTAAAAT
>CAKNEU010000266.1:0-30067 GCA_930272665.1 Mariannaea elegans | reverse complement strand
TGAAAAACTGCAATTTAAGGTGTAAATACCAAGTGCGTCGCTCACTTGTCTGCGCCGCTCGCTTGTCATGTACGTTAAATATAATAGCAATTAACTTTAACTATATTTACAAGAGATAATATACTGGGCCTATAATTGTTACGGATTTAAGTATATATAAAATTAAGGCATAATTAGCTACTTATTTATATTTAACTAAATAGCTATTTAGGGGTCTTTATAGAATGCACACTCCATAGGGGATCGATTTAGCCGACTAATCTAAGCCGAGGGTAACTACGGCTGTAGTACGGGCACTCCGGCTGTTCGAATATCCTGACCCGAGCTGGTATTCTAATGTATCATTTCCTTAGGGGGGCTAGCTCCACAACAGATGCATATTTAAATGACGGTTTCTTGAGATACCCACTCACTTATGTATTACAATGTAACCATTACATGAGGCCGCAAAAAAGGCCAAAACACTTACCAACTACAACAAGCTACGTGGACAACCGGGTTGCGCAGTAACCAGAATTAGTAAATCGAGCAGAGAATCGCTTTTTTCCTTTTACAACCATGTGCTACTGGAGCGTTTACCAAGCCACACTGACCCGGCTGCCAGCACTGATATGGACAAGGCGAACAATCTCAAATCAGACAGCTTTACTACGACTCACAACACTCAAGCTTTGGATCTAGGAGAAGTCCCCTTTTACCGGCATGTCCATCCGGTTATCTTCACCAGACTGTGGACTGACTGGTTTACAGCCCAGTGGGAGGAGGCGAGCTGTCTTTTATTGGACGTGCTGTTCTTGTCTCGTTGGCCCCATGCGAGTCGCTATCGCCTGCTGCACTGGTTGCGGCACACCTCGTTGTTCCTACTGCCGAGTCGAGAAGATCTTTGTCAGAGACCGAACGAGCCTGCGACGCCGTGTCGATGGTCCCCATTACCTCCTCCTTCATACGGATGACAAGCCCGCACATCCTATACAATATGGCGCCGTTTCTGGCCCCAGCGATGGCAAGAACCTCTTCGTGGTGCTGGGGATTAGTACTCAAGCAGCTGGTTTGACTGTTGTTGAGGAAGGCAATTCTTGCCCAACGGAGATGTTAAATAGTGGACGCGGCTAACTGCTAGCTAGTGATACCCCCAACCGATGTATTCCCCACGAACCTCCGGCTGAATCCGACAGAACCAACTCAACTGCGCAGCACAGACATTGGCCTACGATCGCGACTTGCCTATTCCCATGTTGTCGAATTCCCTCTTGATATTACTCGGTGGAGGAGGAAGAACTATTTCAGGAACCTGGAAGGCTACGAAATGCAGGCGGAGCTGAAAGTCTGGACAGAGCAAACTGGAGACAGAACCGAATGTATAGGTTTGGGGTTGCCAAAGGCAATGAATTGTAGATGGAGTATGAGGTGGGCAGATTATCTCAGCATCGTTGTTATTGAACCTGATTTGGATATTCATTGCGAACAGTATGAGCAACCCGTATTTGTGAAACACTTTTACCCTGACGGCGCACCTGTCGCAACCCTCGCCATGACATAATATAAGGCCATCCTGACCCTAGCCCCCACGACCGACATCAATCTAAGTTCCTATATAGAGTACAGCATAATTATCAAGCCTCTAATGCCTTGGATAGCAAGCGCCCCTACCTTCCTGGAGATTCGACTAGCTATCAGCTCTCGATTCTTGGCAGCAGCGCAGTTTGGGGCAGTATAGGGCAGTTCAAGTACCTAGAACAAGACTTGCCTGTCTCAAATTGATGAATTTAATGCCGAATTCCAATGATCACCATATTTTATTTCATTTTAAATTTAAATTTAAATTTATTCATTTGTTCGACCATTATGTCTCACTTGCCCACCGTACACATTCGAATTCCGTTCAATTGATGGACAGAGCAATCGGGACAATCCTCCCTCTGAGACAAGACGCTAACTACAATACCACCCCCCACACCAACTTCGACCTAACAACAACATCACCCCTATGTCTTTGAACTGTAATAACTTTTGATCCTGATGTCGCGTCGATGTACTCTTGGTGAGGAAATTAGTAGTAATTAACCATATAATCATCAGTTTTCTCGTAAAGCTAAAAGAGTAATACTTATAAAATTAGATATAGGTATATCTAGTAGGGCTATTGTAAGGGAGTTTAGAATAATATATTTAATAGTATAGTGTTACGGGCTTGCAGGGCAACGCGGGACGAAGCGGACACATCGCCGGAAGACAGCCGGAGCAGACCTTCTGGACCTAACTGAAGGCCCGAACCTTCCTGCCGGAGAGTCTCCGGCCGCACGCCGGCCGTATGTCGGAGCACACGTCAGGATCCCGCCAAAGCCCTAAGAACCCCTCATGCAAGCCCGGCTATTGGAAAACCTTCCCCCTTGAGAACACATTATAGATAGCTTGAAGAGGGATATAATTAGGACTTCCTCTTAGAAGCTCTTTCTTTCCTTCTTTCCCTCTCATACTTAAGTAGACCAATACAAGTTCCCTTCTCATTGCAGCATACAAGAGGCCTAGCCTTTTACATATTTTATTAATAGATTATAAGACATCTCAAAATAAAGCTAGTAACCCTAATATATTACTACTTATACTAATAAATGAGACATTTACGGCTTGAATCTAGCTTTACAAGTTATAAAAGCTTGATACGAAGGCCCAGTTGCCTGGGATGCTAATATTATATTGGAATTTAAGGATAAACTTAAACAATTAGCAATATATATCACAACAAGAGGGAGGATTGAGGTCATAGAATGTCTTGATTTCTAGCTATTGGAAAGGAAAAGGTAGATCTTTTATATAGTCAGGATAGTTGATATCCTTCATCAGGGTAGGGTTATTAGCTGGGTTAGCTTCCGGTGGAGAGCCGGCAGCCAAGCCGGCGGGGAGCCGGTGGGGTGCCGGGGAGCCGACGGCTCCATCGGATACAGCTTTTATTGTGACAATATAGATTGAGAAAGTAAAGGAACAATTAGGTGTAAAAGGCTGGGCCTCTTCTGTGTTACAACGAAAAGGGAACCCGTATTGGTGTATCTAAGTATAAGAGGGAAAAGAAGGAAAGGAGGAGCTTCCGAGAGAAAGTCCTCTCTTACATCCCTCTCCGAGCTATCTACGGTGCATCGCCACGCTATCTACTACGTGTCTTCAACGCAAGAAGGTTCCTACCTACATAAGGGTTCCTAGGATTTTGACTGTGCCCTGGCATGCGCCCAGGGAGCCTCCGGAGGAGGGTTCGGGGCCGCAGTTAGGTCTGGAAGGTCTGCTCCGGTGGTCTTCCGGCGATATGTCCTCTTACACCGGCTACGCCGGCCCTCACGGCCCTAGCTCGTAACATTAAGGAAGAATAACTTTAGCGATAGCGGCACATAGGAGGTTATCTATATAAATATCAAATAGTAGTAGCTTTAATTTATATATATTAGCTAGCCCACTGTAGCCTAATATAGAGTGAGCTTTGGCTAGTTGCGAGTAGTTCCTAATCTAGAACTATCCCCTTCCCCAATATATAACGCTTTAGGTTGTGCAAGTACCCTTATCGTAGCCTCGCGGGTTTACGGCTTTTTAATCGGTATTGTCCTTGTTGTACTTACATGGACACGTGTCCTTCGTTTAGTCGCTCAGAGCATCAATGGGCAGCGAGATCAGATACTAGAGGAAGCAATCAGAGGCCGTTCGTTACACTGAAGGTCAGTTCTACCGATGCACATTGTGTTGTTGAGATCTAGCGAACTTCAATAGAGGAACTCCTTGAAATGGGCGACTGTTCTCCACTTTTCCGGTACCTATCTTAGAAGTAGTTGCGTAGCAATTATGGGATCTGCTGAGACGCCTTTCTCTTGAATGGATCGAAAATGTCGAAACACTTGAATCTTAATACCAGAGGAGTTTAGGTGGTTGGAAGGCGGATATGCACATAAACGTAGATAATAATATGTCCTCTCTTAGCCTTTCACTCAGGTCTTACTCCTTTGTGAACACATAATGTTTGCTTTCTTTCCTTGAGCTATGGCATCTCACTTGGCACACTATGTATCACAGAATCTATGAATATCATTCGCCTCAGAAGCCTGGTAAGGCTTTACCAACGGATTCCAAGAACCGCCTGAGAAGTGAAGACATCTTCGGGCATGACTGTCTGCCTTGACCTATATTCTCAATGGAAATGAGAGAAGGTGACAAGGTGGTGGATGGACGTGACGCGAGCGGTGACCCGTCCCCTCAAGCCACCAAGGCCACCACCTCGCGTTGTGTAGACCCACATCCCCGATCTGCAATTAGTGCGGGAACGCAGGGGGCGGATGTGCGGAAAAAGGTGGGCACAGACGAAATCGCCCCAAGCGCTGGTGAGCGGCACCATGACCACGCGGGATTGTGCTTACCAGTTCATGATGTGGCTATGGGATAAGTAATGAACATGACTAATTCCGGGGCTGTTAATCCGATTAGCCAGCTACCGAGGTGTAGGAAGGGATATAAAAGGCTGTTCAGGTCTAGAGTATGAATCATTGTTGGATTGGAGTATTATTCATAGTTTCTCTTCCCTTTTCCCCATATCCATATAAAGTTCTTTTCTTTCTTGCTACCTCTTCTGGAAACCACAGTGAAAGCAAGTAACGCAGGATGGGCCCAACCAACGATACCCCGCTTCGGATCGCATCTGCTTCTGGTTCAGTAACTGACCGACGCCATGCACTGGTAGATTTGGCCAAGAATGAAGATGTCGACTTTATTGTCGGCGATTGGTTGTCTGAATACAACATGACCATGAGGGGAGGAGGCAAGGTTGATAGCCATGGCGACTCTAACGAGTTTGAACTCTCATTCCTGGAGGCTCTCGAGCCAGCTCTGTTTTATCTAAATTCGAGAGAGATCAAACTCGTCGTCAATGCTGGGGCTAGTGACACGCAGAAGCTTCATGATGTTGTTGTTGAAAAGGTCAAGTCAGCTGGGCTGAGCCTACGAGTTGCCTGGATCGGTGGAGACGAGGTTACCGATGCCGTTCATAAAGCCATTGCCAATGGACATGACTTCAAGAGTCTAACACATGGTAAGCATTGCCTGAGATAACAGTCAAGTGGTCTGATAATAACATGTTGAAGGTAAAAAGATTTCTGAATGGGGTCTAGAGCCTATCTATGCTCAATGTTACCTCGGTAGCTGGGGCATCGTCGAGGCTCTGAAGCAAGGCGCTGATATTGTGCTTTGTGGTAGAGTTGCTGATGCATCGCCCACGATAGGATGTGCCGCTTATCACTATGACTGGAAGCGGTATGACTACGAGCAACTTGCCTCAGCATTTGTTGCGGGTCACTTTATTGAGTGCTCAACCTATGTCACTGGTGGTAACTTCTCCGGCTTCAAAAGCCTCCCGGGCGATTCAACCAACCTAGGCTTCCCCATCGTCGAGATGAACCGTGACGGCACTTTTCATGTCACGAAGCAGAAAGATCGTGATGGAATTGTCACCGTCGACACCTGCAAGGCTCAGTTGCTGTATGAGATTCAAGGACCTCTATACTACAACTCCGACGTGGTGGCCCGACTGGATAACATTATTATCGAACAGGCTGGAAAGAATCGAGTGTAAGATATCTGAAATCGCCTAAAATTTAAAGATATGGAAGAATTAATGGTTGGACCAGGTATATCCATAATGTTGGCGGCTTGAAGCCTCCGCCGACGACCAAGGTCGGCATCACGGCAAAGGGCGGATACCAGGCTGAGGCGCACTACTTCCTATGTGGACTCGACATCGAAAGAAAGGCCAAGCTCTTGGAATGTCAAGTGCGGGCAGGCCTTGACGCATCTAAATATCATTGCTTGAAGTTCCGCACAAACGGTCGGTGCCCAGTGGACCCCAAAAATCAGGACGCAGCCACGGTGGATGTACGAATTTTTGCTCAGTCTAGGGACGAGGAGCCTCTTTCTAACGCCAGTTTTTTCCGCCCAGTAACAGATACTATAATGCAGACATACCCAGGAGCTACCTTTGCCGTAGATGCTCGACAAGCTGCTCCCAAGCCATACTACGAATACTGGGTTGCCCTTATCCCGCAAAGCGATGTTTCCCATATTTGCTACGTTCCCTTCAAGGGACTTGAAATTCCCATTCCTGCACCGACTGATACTCAAGATTTCTTTTATGAGCAGTCAACTTACGAGACCACAGCGCCAATTGACCCGTCCAGTCTGGGGGCAACTACAAAAGCACCATTGGGTTATGTTGTCCATGCCCGGTCGGGTGATAAGGGTTCAGATGCCAATGTTGGCTTCTTTGTTCGCCACGCGGATGAGTGGGACTGGCTTCGAAGTCTCTTAACTGTGGATAAAATTCGAGAGTTGCTGGGTGAGGACGACACTGGAAAGCCCATTTTCCGCTTTGAACTTGGGAATATCTCAGGTATGTCAAATTCCCTCAAGAGATAATACATTGTACACAGTATTGGCGATCATGGATCTTAAGCGCTAACCAACCTAAGCGGTCCATTTTCTCCTTAAAGACCATTTGGACCGTGGTGTTGCCTCGAGCTCAACATACGACGTACTTGGGAAGAACCTGGCTGAGTACTTGCGATGCAAGTTGGTGGACATACCAAATAGATTTATGGAGCGCGGAAGAATTTGAGGGTTCTTGAACTCCTCGAGGAATTTCATGTACTCTTGGATGAAATATTCACGCGTTGACCTAGTTTACCTCTTGTGCCAATATATGCATTATGCCATCCGTTACTTTGAAGACCGTTTGCAGAAGTTTGAGATGAAAATGCTGGACGATTTCTACGCTGATTTAACGTATAGTGCGACTGGGACGTCGTGTAGCGACACCACATAGCGGTTGCAAGAGAGAACACAATGCGGGCTTGGATGCCCATCGTGATGGTGACGGTGATGGCAAAGCGGCAAGATGCACATAGTTTTGGATGTGCCCTTTTCGTTCTAATTCTAGCGTATAAACATCACCAAAACAATGGCGAGGACGATTTGGCTTGGGGCTGTTGAAGCATTGTTCTATTCATCAACCTGATACAGTTCGTTATTCCACAGGCCAGTTGATATAAGAGCCCCAGAAAATTTCCTCGCTCTGACACAAATAAAATGGATCAATATCAAAGCTCATTGTAGACTGGTCTCCTTCCATCATACTCCAAGAGAATAAGCGGTCATCCGAATACTGGATAGGCGTAATTGGATCTTCAGGCTGAGGAATCACCGAAACATCCTGCCTTTCTAGAGCTGCCATATCTCCCGAGGACTCTGCCATCTTCTCCCTTTCTTTATCTCCCACCTCGGCTCCAGGCTTATACTTATTTCCGTAATTGTCTAATGGCTGTCGGTGTAACTCTTCACCAAGTTTATGTATCATCATTATAGCTTTTGATGCAATAGGCAAGGTCTTAGAAATCTCCCCGAGGATTTCTAATGAGGCCTTCAGGGCAGCCTCAGCATCGGCGGCTGCACATGGATCTTTTCTTTCCATATTTACTAGGTGTATGGTTGAGGCGGTCAAGATATAATGAGTTGCCACAAAAGGGACGCAACTAAAATTCCAATGCGTTTGAAGTGTTTGCGCATGCCGCGTCATTGTGTGCGCACTTGAGGTAGCGAAAGCTAAAGATATATTCTCAAGCGTCTTCTCTAGTGATTCCGAGATTAGGAGATTTTGCTCCGAGGCTTCGAGCACTTCATGGTTAATGAATGGGCGGTGCATGAGAATCATCAAGTTGTGATACGCCATTCTAGTATTTGGTTAACATGAAATCCCCTAAAGATTATTGCTCCACCGCAGAATAGCATGTCTTACTCAAATAACAGAGCATGAGGCACTGGGTTGACATCTGACACTCGCACCAATTTCGGAAGGCTCTCATACCAGGCGATGAGCTCGTTGCGATACTTGGTCACGAGGGGTGCTAGCTTCTGAAAAAGTTGCTTCTCTTCTCTAGGGTTGGAGTCCAGCTTGGAGACATTGTTTCGGAAATCGTATCTTCCTACAAATTAGCAATGACTAGAAGAAACTTGTTTCCAGATCGCACTTGCATGGCGCTCAGAGATTTATCGTTGAACTTCCAAAAGTCCACGCTGTAGCGAAATGTGAGCAGAACGCTTTGCTCGTAATCTAGTGACCCAAATGTTAAAACCTGTGGCCTTTGTGTTTGCAGAAAGGATTCTGCAGGCAGCCGAAGTCGAATGGGTGGTGTAGTGAAATCAGTGGGATGCACGAGACAATGACGCCCTAGACAAGTCGCAAGAACCCTGAATGCACTTAGCAAAGACGATCTTACTCAATCGACTCTTAGTGTTATTCTCACCTATCAAGGACAACGTTTGCCCAATACGTGACAGTACGAGATTCGAAATCTTTTTCGGTGAGACGACCAGTAGCAATCCAGCGATTTGCGTCACCGAGGACATGGAGTCCTATTGTATTCCCAGTTGTAGCAGCAATTCCTAGGATAGGAAGTTTAGCAGAGCTCCCCCAATAGACAACTTGGCGTGCTGCTACCATTAAAGGTCCATGCTGCATTCTCTTGACCTTGGCCATATTCTCGACAGGCTAAAACACAAGCGGCCTGGACAACTTCAATTGAAGGTTTAGAAAAAGCCGCATGAAGTAGCATGTTCTTCGCTTTCAGGAAGTAAAAGTGATCTGCTACCGAGCTTTTCGAATTCCGTGACATGTTCGAGGTAAGGGCAATGATGGACAGGATGAGAAGCTGTCTGCCCATAGAAATGTCGGAAAGATTATCCTCATGCAAGATTTCGTCGACTAGTGACCCAGAAAGAATAATAATGGCCGAATTTTGCCATTCAAGAAAAAGATCGATGTGGTGTTGTAGAAGATCTTGAGTCGGCATAATAGAGGATGCATCACAATCGTCAGCCGGCCAAGGCTTCGCATTTTGTAGATTCGTCGTAAGACTTGGTAGCTTGGCATCAGGGGCTGAACTTGTTGGTCCCCTGTACTCTAGTTCTCCATTTTCACCCACTTTGAGTCCAAAAACCATATGTCCGAGGTTGGACGATGAATGGTTGATGTCTGGAGGAGTATCCTTGGCTTCTGCATTTTCTTCTGCAGATGTTGAGATTTTCTCTATAGCTGATCCTTCACTGACTTCAGGACTCAATTGGCTTTCATTCGTTGAATGTCCTAGCCGCGATTGTTGCTGTCGAGAAGAATGGCTGGATCGCCTAGAGAGATACAAATATCACGACTTAGCAGGCAAATGATGTCATTTCTTCATAAATCTGTTTACTTACATCCTCCGATCAATCTCATGGCTATATTGACATTGTAAGCCTCTAGATAAGCAAAGCTTACAAGGCAGTAATCCGTTACACTTCAGTCAAGACAAGTCAGCGTTTTGGCAAATGGACCGGCTGAAGGCCTAGCACCACATACTCTTCGCTTTCGTTGCCGACAGCTGGTGCACGCAGTTGTCTGGCGTGCAGTGTGACGGCCGGGTACAGGGGTGGGAAGAACGGTTGGGGACATTTCAGCAACGTGGTCTTGAGCGCAATGCTGGTGTAGGAAAGGGTTGGACAGCAATGACCTAATGACGCCAATGACAGACAGTACGAAGTCGAAAAACTCCTTTAATTGCATGTACGCTACGGAAACCCTTTTAGTGCCCTCATCATCGCCGACACTCAACAAACAGCACATTTTGGCACTCGAAACCGAACTTAAAATATTCATTATATACAAAAGGAATCAGAAGCTGACAAACACAGATGACTGCCGATGGGATTACTTTAATGTGTAACTAGGATGGACGCCAATGTTTGAGCAGAAATGTACTTCATCCCAGATATCTGCGCAGGTGCGCAAGTGCGGAAGTGCGGAAGTGCGGAAGTGCGCAAGTGCGGAGCTTGACGAAACCCGCGGGACAACCTTGGTATCGGAAATTCTTCGCAAACCAGATTCCGAACTAATTAGTTTGCGTTTCAACCCCAGATTCTAGCCACAACGAGAAGCGGGGACCATATCCGGATCCAGTCATGAGTTTGATAAGAGTTCTTGGAGATAGAGCTTAGAGGTAGACTATCTAATGGGCTGTTGGTATTTAGACGAAGATAAAGCTCAAAAATATTAGGAGGTTCAGAAACCTTCTAAACATTGACATCATCCTCCACAACATACATACAGCATCAACTTGAACTCAACACTTTCACTCGTATTTCGCCATGTTTGGTCTTGCCAATTTAGAAGGCGCAAAGCTGCGTGCAGCCATTGTACTGACAGGAGCTTTGTGCTTTTGTTTGTTTGGGTATGACCAAGGCGTCCTAGGTGGACTTATTGAATTGCCCAAGTTCCTTTCCGTCCTCGGCTTCCCCAATCCTACAATTCAGGGGTTGGTCACATCCATCTACAATGTTGGCTGCATGGTGAGCCAATTCCCAAGCAGAGCTTTCATGAGCAAGAACTTACGTTACGCTCGCCAATACAGATCGGTTGCTTGTTTGCAGCCTGTTACGGACTTGTTCTCGGTCGCCGGAAGTCTATCATGGTAGGATGTGTTCTTGTCATGATCGGAGGAGCTGGCCAAGCTGCAACATATCACACAGCCCAGATTATTATTTTTCGAATTATAACTGGGGCAGGAACTGGAGTTATTTCGTCAACGGTGCCAGTTTGGATCTCGGAGATCTCAAGCCAAAACAAAAGAGGTCAGAAAGTCGCTTTAGAACTCACCATTGTCCTTTCAGGGAATGTCATGGCATATTGGCTGGATTATGGTAAACCAAGATGACAACTCGTTCTGAAAAATCAATTCAACTAATTTACTCTCATAGGAATGAGTTTTGTTAAGTCCAGTGCATCTTTCCGATTCCCTCTTGCTTGGCAATGCTTCTTTCCACTTGTTGCCTTGCTCCTGATCTTGGACCTCCCCGAGTCCCCGAGAGTTTTATATTACTGGGACTGCCTAGAGGAAGCGGACCGCGTTTTATGCCGACTACATGGCGTGAGGGGCGATCCCGAAAGCGCCCCCGAAGTTTCTGCTGAAAAAGAACATATCCTGGAGGCAATCAGATTTGAAAAACAAGAAGTAGATACTGGTTCTCTTTGGAGATCTTTGTTTTGGGACAACTCAAGAATGAGGAATAGTCGTAGGCTATTCATAGCCGTCACCATGCAAGCCCTACAGCAACTGGGTAAGATTCAAGCTTCGCGAAGTCGTAATCTGGTCGAGCATGTTCTAATCAAGGCAAATAGGTGGTTGCAACGTCATCACCTATTACCAGGCGAAACTGTTCAAAGAGTCGGTGGGTTTGAGCACAGATATGGCTCGCCTTGTGGCCGGCTTTTCTGCACTCTGCTTTTTCATGGGCACGCTGCCTGCGATATACTTGATCGAGAAGCTTGGTCGACGAAAGCTTTTACTCGGTGGTTCTATTGGCTGCCTCGCCAGCATGGCTGCTTTCACTGCTTTATTGGCTACCTCCAATGGTAGCACTGCAATGGGATGGGCTGCAGTGGCTATGATTTTTGTTTTCGAATTGTGAGTGTGGAACGAGTGAGACTTGAGTCCCGTGCTAACCAGCTAGTATTTTCGGCTCAACCTGGAACTGCGTTGTTTGGGTCTACGCTCCAGAGATCAGCCCTCTACGTTTCCGTCATATTAACAGTGCAGTGGCCGTCATGTCTGAGTGGGCCTTCACGTTTCTAACGGTCATGATGGCACCACCTGCTATCGAAAGCACGGGCTGGAGAATCTATATCTTCTTTGCTGTCTTTACATTTCTCCAGATCCCTTTCGGTAAGTTACGATTGCAACTACGTCCAATATCATACTGACCGAGTTGTAAGTATACTTTCTCTGCCCAGAAACTGCTGGTAAATCACTTGAAGAACTTGATAAGATCTTCATGGGCCCTTCTATCACTGTGGGCGAGACACTACCAGACGAAGCTGAGAGTTCAACGGACGGAATTAGTAACGTTATGTCAAAACATTGATGGTTCCATATGATAAGCGAAATTGGTAATTCTACACATCGTAGCAGTATCTGGAACTTTTTAAGTGGCATAAATATACACCACGTTGTTTACAGCCACTGTACATGTTGATAAAATTGCCTGTCACAGCGTGATACCAATCCGCTTCAGAACATTCCATATTGTCGCTTTAATGCTGTATTATTGAATTGATTAATATATAATTTATAATATATACGTAGTAAGTTATAAGGCAAACGTAACTCACTAAGAAATAAATCGCCGGCTGCCTAGAAAGAAATCTACCTTTATAATAAAACAATTTAACAATTCTTTATAGAATGCAAGCATTGCGCGTCTCATCTTAAATCCTTCTTAGATAAGTATTCTAGCGTTCTAGCCAATTCATTTAGGAATACTCAAATAATACAGTCCAGTCCTAAGGGAAAAGGGAAAAGGGACGCCAGCCTAAAACACCCACCACCCAGCATTTAGTTAGTATAGGGTACGCTAACTGGAGAGTGGCCAACGTAACTGAGCATCTGCAAACTACTCAATTTTACATAAAAGCATCTAATCAAATGCTTGTAAGTAGTAAACGAATTACAAAATAAGCATAAGAGTAAAGAAAAAGAATGATATAGTGTATTATTAAATAATATCTTGAAACAACATGCATCGGCTTCTGGAATTTCAAGAAAATATCAAATGACTGGAAAGTTCTACCTATTTAATAATATTTAATCTCTAGCCTTTATTATCCCTCTATACTAATTCTAAAAGCGACTAAGCCTGTATTACCCTAGCGATTAAGTAAATGGTTATTATAATATTAGCTATATGAAATCACTTCTGGTTGCCAGTATCTATGACGTGCTATTATCGAAGGCTGCTGAGCCCAACTGCGGACAAGCGAATGTGAATCCTCTGGGTAGAAAGAGCTAATAATAATCAATATCAGTTTTAATGTAGAGATTGCGGAGATAATGTTTAGTCGTCGTCCAAGATAAGTTCACTCGGTGTCCAAGTTAAGCATAGGTCGACTGAGATGTCTGAGGATCCGCACTTCCGCACTTCCGCATTCCCGCATTTCCACACGCGAATTGGTTTCCGCGATATTGATCCCCCTTTATGGCTATGTTTCCCGAGAGAGCTTGGATTGTCACGTGAATTCTCAGGTCGATCATAGAATATCACATCTCTTGAAATATAAAATTGCTTCTTATGTCCTCAACTGTTAAGCTGTAAGAAGAACCATACCTTTTTAGCCCCGGAGAATTTTCTATAATCGTTGATTTACTTGAAGAGGCTATATCGATATGTCATTCTCGAGCCAACCTGTCAAAGTTGCGGTGCCACAGTTGGAGCCGCCGTTTCTTGACAAGAATGCTGGTATTCTGAAGACCATCAGCGCCATTGAAGAAGCTTCGAAAAATGGGGCCCAATTTATCGCTTTCTCGGAGTGTTGGATTCCTGGATACCCTGATTTCCTCTGGGGAAATAGTTTCATGGATAATGTGAGTAATTTTATAGTGACGTTGCTGTGAAATATACTAAGTCATTTCTTAGATTCCGCTTGTCCGAAGATATTTTGAAAACAGCATCGAAATAAACTCTGAGGATTTTGATCGGGTTCGCAAAGCTGCAGAAGCAAACAAGATCTATGTCATGATCGGGTTCTCGGAGAGGCTTAACGGGTCCCTATTCATGGCACAGTCTCTCATCTCACCTCCTGGTGAAGTCCTAATGCATCGACACAAAACTAAGCCTACCCATGTTGAACGGACTCTTTTTGGAGAAGGGTCAGGTGACTCAATTAAGAACGTCGTGCCCACTGAGCTCGGTAACATTGGAACTCTGCAATGCTGGGAACATCTTCAGCCTTTGTTGAAGTATCATACCTATTCTCAGCACGAGCACTTTCATGTGGCAGCCTGGCCGACAAACCAAAAGTTTGTTGGGTGGGAGCCATGGTCCTTCTCCACGGAGGCTGCAATTATCGCTAGTCGGATGTACGCTATTGAATCCGGAGCTTTCACCATTGTAGCCACACAGTGCCATACACAAAGATCCGTTGATGACCTGGCAACTGGTGAAAATGGCAGTGAAGACTCACACATGATGCAAGTTGGAGGCGGGTTTACCGCAATTTACGGGCCAGACGGCAGCAAGTTGACTAAAGATGTTGAACCTGATTGGGAGGGTATCTTATATGCCGACTGCGAGTTTGAGCAGATTCGCTTCGCAAAGTCCGTCGCGGATCCTGTCGGGCACTACAGCCGCCCGGACTTGTTTCAGCTCCAAGTTGACACACGTCGGAAGGAACATATTGTTACAATAGATTCAACAAACGAAAAAACCAGTATGCTCTATAGATTCAATACCCTCAAAATAGAAGAGTTGATATAGGTAGTTTCCAGGGTTTAGAATAAGATTTAACAGATTATTTAGGATCCTACTCTCTATAGAAATAAGTGTAACGAACTATACGCAAACCCGAACCTCTATATTAACATATAAAGCCCTATAATATTTTGGTGTATACATTTTGATTAGTCGCGTAACTGGTGGTCCGAGTTAAACCGTCTAATGGGATTAAGAAGCATTAAACTTGAATTTATTAAGACTCTAATTCCTGCAGTTTCTTGTTAAATGAATTGTCACAGGCTGGACATTCGGAAAGCACGTGATTGCCGCCCCCACAGTTTTTCTAACCAATCAAACATGAATTATGACTCCTACAGTAATCTAGTGAAGGGAAGACGATCTCAAACCGTAATCCCCTCAAACCATCTGCAATATATATACACACTTATTAGCACATTAGATAAAACTTTAGCTACTTAGCTATTAATACAACTTGGTTACACCAATATACTTTTGGCACATTACTAGGTGTAACACCCTACACTACATTGCACAGAACCCCCTCGACGGCCTGAGCTCTCTGCCAATATAGACCCAGAACTGTCTAATCTACGTTGACCCTAGACCTGACCGTTACACAAGTCGCCAGTTTTCTAACGTTTTTGCCTATGCCCAGGCGATTGAAGAAGGCAAAAACGGTTTAGGCTTAATTACAATTTTCAACCAAACAGCGACAAGAATAAGAAGTAACACTTGAGCGGCGCTTAAGTGTGGGACTCGAGCTCCCAGGGTTTATTACAGGGCCTAGGCACTTGTATTTAAACATAAGTTAGCTTACATTAAGCCCTTCTGCCTCAGGTATCTATAGCATTTACTTCATGCTCTACGAGCGAGGCGGAGTTGAAGATATAGCGGAGGATCTAGTTCCTCCACAACTGCATTAGTGCCCCACCAGTATCAACGCAATTCCTTCATTTGAAAATACGATTAAAGATAATTAATTAGACTTTATGCTTCAATAACTCGACTGCTCATTATCCAAAACGACTCAACGTTGAACGTTGAACGAAACAAATGCCGGAAGGCCGAATTCCCCCCGTCTCCAACTCCCCTGACAAGATCCAACTGGATCGACTCAGCCATGTTTCTTTCGCTTACCCTGACCTTCAAAAGTTCGATGCTTTCGCACAAGACTTTGGGTTCGAAGTAGCGCATCTACTACCGTGGCTGGGGAAGGGATGCCTACTCGTATGTTGCACATAAACATAAAGGAAAGAAGTTCCTCGGTGCCGCGTTCGTCGCAAAGACACAACAAGGGTTCAAAAAATGCACGCAGCTACCAGGTGCATCAGCCGTACGGGACAACGAGGGCCCGGGGGTGGAAAGATAGTTACTCTTCATTCTCCTTCGGGGGCAGCAATGCATATTATCTGGGGCCAGACTGATCGCCCGCTCCCAGAGAAACCAGTTACTGCAACAGAGATACACAAGGGGGTATAATACTTCGCTCCAAAATAGTTGAAGAGGTATTTCATAATCTCAAGCCACCAAATTCCGCAAATACTAATAATAGAAAAGAGGGGAATACCAACGCTTCAAGCTTGGTCCCGCAATGATCCACCAACTAGGTCACTACGGTTATCTTACACTAATGTTCGACGAAGACGTTCAATTCTACACAGAGAACTTCAAATTGTTCCCTCGGACATCCTATACGAGGAAACCGACGGATCCCAAATCGATACTCTAACATTCATGCATTTGGACCAAGGGAAGGACTACGTTGACCAGCACATTCTCTTCCTCTCCCGAGTTCCAGACTCCTAACCGAAACCCACTGTCTCCAACATAGCTCATTTGAGGTTGAGGATTTCGACACCCAATTGCTTGGACACGAGCACCTATTACAAAAGGGATACAATCTCGTATGGGGAGTAGGACGACATATTCTGGGTTCCCAGATATTCGATTACTGGAAGGACCCAAGTCAATTTACGATTGAGCATTACGCGGATGGAGAAGTAGTAAACATCGATAATGGCACGGGGAGAGAAAAGAGTAAGGGGCTGCGTCGATGTACATCTTGGGCCCGATTCGGCCAGAGGCCGGGGTCGCCAACTAGATTATTTCAGGTTGGGAGCAGGACGAAAGGGACTTTTGGTCTTTTAGATCCTGTGGTTAGTTGATGCCAGGATAAATCATAGAATAAGACAGTACGGGAGCGTTTTGAGCGTTTTGCCTCAGTATTGAAGTTGTTTGCTGGGCATGCGCGTATTGGCGGGGATGTCGTGTATACGCATACCACAGCGATGCAGACGCATGCATACTTTCCCTTACGCTGTCGACATCACGTGAATCGGCGAGGACGGCGATGATGTTTGTTGGAGTAACCCGTTCCCGCGGGGATATCTATCGTGTTATTGAAACCTAGTTTGCCTCGGCAACTACACGATGGCTGACCTTGTCGCTGTCGCAGACGACATGGGGTACAGTCCTAAACATGGTTGCGCTGGGTCACGGATCACGGCCTGTTGCAGCTTCTCAATCTGCGATCCTGCGAACTCGATTCAATTTTTATGTTTCATTACTCTCTCAGGTTGTTTTCAAGACAATTTTAGATGAGAGCTGCAAAGTGTAAGAAGGTTGGAAACACGAAACAAAAAGCTATCTTGTCTTTAATGGGTAGGATGAGAGGCATGGTGAATGGGCTAGGCAAAAGGGCATTGCCTGGGACAAGCGGTGAGATGAAACACCTTCTTTTCCTGGAGCGGAGTTTAGTGCTCCGAAAGACGCAGTTAGCAGCCTAGGCATGGAAACGCGTGCGGCTTGACTCCTTATTTCTATTGTCAGATACGGATAGTCGCATTAGATTTTGAGGGTCTCAATTGAATTGACAGAAACTGATGATTATGTTAATCAAGGATTCGTCCGGCCCTGCCTTTCCTGGGAAGGATTTTAAGCAAAGTGCACATCCTCTGGTTATGGTCAGATTATTATTGTATCGAAGCTATGTTCAAATTCACACATTATTCCGCCCCGCTAGGAGTGAATCTACCATTGTTTAAATGCCCAGGCTCACTGGGATTTTCCCCGTTGAAAAGCGTATTGCATATTGCGGGGCATGTTTCGCCTTCCTCTTCAAGTTAAAACTAGATTTGGAGTCCACAAGAAATTCATGCTAAGTCATTTCATAATTATACTGCGTATTATTGACTCGCCGACCTGGGGGCTGGCATATATAATGCACGTAGGACCGAATGATCCGAAGAAGCGACATGATGCTACTTGCTGTCTCAAATGGACAGAGACGTCTCCAATCTGTGATTTTCTAACCTGGACCTCGCAACGATGAATTTACTTGTCTCGACTGCGTGGCTGGCAATACTAGCATCGCAGGCGTCATGTACCAATTTCCTTGACCATGACCAGATACTGGCCAACGTGGAGGACAAAGAGTGGTTCGAAAACAACGTCCCGATACTCGACATTCCTGACCAGCAGATCCAAGACGTATACTACTACCGCTGGCAGTCCTACAAGCAGCACCTCGTTTATACAGGTGCGCAATATGGGTACATGTCCAGTGAGTTCCTGCAGCCAGTGAGCTATGGCGCGCCTTATGGGGGAGTCGTCGCTGCGGCGGGCCACCATATCAATGAGGGCCGTTGGTTGCGCGACTCGAAATACGGCCAGGATGTTATCAATTATTGGTTGGCGGGGCCTGGACAGTTGTCAAAACCGGCTACAGAGGATCTGAACAAGGATACGTTCGACTGGGCGCACGAGTATAGTTTCTGGGCTGCCAGTTCGGTGTGGAAGCAGTACCTGGTGACGGGAGACGAGGCTTTTGTTGTTGGGCAGCTCGACAATTTGGTGAAGCAGTACCGTGGCTGGGATAACCACTTCAACTCTGATCTCGGCCTGTACTGGCAGGTGCCGGTATGGGACGCCACCGAGTACACGGCGGCTTCGTATGAGTCGAGTGATCCGTATCACGGTGGCGCTGGCTTTCGACCTACCATCAATGCCTACCAATACGGCGATGCCCTCGCGATCTCCGCCATTGCAGCTCTGAAAGGTCAAAGTGCACTCGCGGACGACTACAAGAAACGAGCCGAAAACCTGCAGGATGCTCTGCAAAACCACCTCTGGGATGATGACGCCAAGTTCTTCAAGCACCGAGCCCGAGACAACAACACATCTGGAGAATTGCTTACCACTCGCGAAATTATGGGCTACATCCCCTGGATGTTCAATATGCCCACGAGTGGCTCTTACTCGGCCGCTTTTGCGCAGCTCAAGGATCCCCAGGGGTTTTTGGGCGACTTCGGGCCAACCACTGCGGAGCGACGGAGCAAGTGGTTCATGTACGAAGCAGGGAGTTGCTGTCACTGGGATGGCCCCTCGTGGCCATATGCCACGGCGCAGACATTGACCGCCGTAGAGAACCTGTTGAACGACTACCCGTCACAGAACTACGTGACATCCTCCGACTATGTCACCTTTCTTCGACGCTATGCGGCCACACAATATAAATCTGGCAAGCCATATGTCGCGGAAGCTCATGATCCGGACGAGGATAGTTGGATATACGATAGTTACAATCACAGCGAGGATTACAACCATTCAACTTTTGTCGACAACGTCCTCTCAGGACTCATTGGTCTGCGAGTACAGCCAGACGCCACGCTGGTGGTTAACCCACTGGCTCCATCGTCGTGGGACCACTTTGCCGTCGAGAACGCAGCCTACCATGGCCACACCATCACTGTGCTTTGGGACAGCACGGGCAATCACTACAGTCAGGGCAAGGGCTTGAGGGTCTATGTCGATGGGGAGCTCGCTGGCAGTCATGAAACGCTAGGTTCACTCAAGGTCAACGTTGGCTCTGCGACTATTGTGACTACAAGTTCTCTCGTCAATATTGCCGCCAACGGCCAAAACTTTCCGCAACTGACCAAGGCATTCGCTTCTTATACCTTCACGGTCGACGATGCTGCGCGTGCTATTGATGGCATCGTTTGGCGTACTGGAATTCCCGAGAACTCCCGCTGGACATCGTACAACAGCCCGAACTCGCAGGATTACTTCGGCGTCGACCTTCGCCGTAGTCAATCAGTAAACGATGTGCGACTCTTCTTCTATGATGACGGTGGTGGAGTCCGCATTCCGTCAAGCTACGACCTCCAATACTGGACGGGCAGTTCTTGGGTTACAGTGCCCAACCAGAAACGCAGCGCAATACCCCTCACGTCCAACGAGCAAACAACGATCACTTTCCCAGCTATAACAACTTCTCAACTCCGTGTCGTGGCATCAAATCCCTCTGGTGGAAAAGGTTGGGGACTTTCCGAGTTCGAGGTCTGGACTGCACCCATCTTCCAAATTCGCAACGAGAACAGCGACAAACTCATGGGTGTGGACCACGAGTCGACTACCAGTGGAGCCAATATTCAACAGTACGAAGATAACGGCACTCGGGATCATCTGTGGAAGTTTACATTGGCATCGGGTAGCTGGTATAAGATTCAGAATTTGAACAGCGGGTTGTTGCTGGCTGTGCAGGGGGCGTCAACGGCTGATAGCGCCCAGCTACAACAAGCCAAAGATGGTGGAGGGGATGAGCAGCTCTGGAGGGTTGAGTCTCAAGGTTCTGGGCTGTTCTTGATTCGGAATAAGAATAGCAACAAAATGGCCGGCGTCGATGGCATGTCAACGGCTAACAGTGCTAATATTGTGCAGTTTGAGGATAATGGGACTAAGGATCATCTGTGGAGCCTGCTTCCGGCTGTTCCCAAAACTTAATTGCACAGAGACTTGGAACGAGCGCAAGTCAGAGTGGATGGCGAGCAAACGGTTGAGGGGCATCAATACCAGAATAGGAAGCCACGACCAGCACGTAAGACCATATTAGTGCGATGGACGAGTCTTCTATTCTCTTAGATAAAGTTGAAGAATTCGAGGACTAATACGACGCAAGCGCTGCTGGAGAGAGCGATAGGAATAGGGTCGAAAGTTTTACTGGCACTACCTTTCTGGACGAACTGTATATGGGATTTTGATGGAAGCAGGGGTAACTTTAGGCTAACAGCTGACCCTATAAAAGCATGAAAATGCTATCTATTTAAGATTTTAATTTGACCACAAATCAAACGATCAGAAATGACTGAAACTGAACGGTCACTTGCGCCCAAAAGTTTGCTGCGATTCCTTTCCCGACCCTTTCAAACTCCATCTCCCTTTGATTCTTAGCAGCACACAGCAGCAAACATTCACAAACGGCCCACCCAGCAACCGCCTTCTGCCGTTGCATAACAGGACAAATCCAGAGCTGTGAATTCAACGGCGGCTCATCATCAACATCCCATATAGCTGACCCAACAACGTCACCCTCCTTAAGCACCAACTCATACTCTCTCCTTTTGGTCTGCCTCCCGAGCAGAATATGATGAAGGACGCCTTTAGCCTTCAGTGAAGCCGACCTCACAAGCCCAAAACCAGACGAACCCTCTGTTTCGACCGACACTGCTTCCACAACAAGGACGCTGCGGGTTAGTAAACCATCTCTCCCAAGCTCATCCATCATTTCTATCCCCGCAGACGAATACTTGAAGTAGTTTTGAATTGCCGTGTTCGCCGCCGGCCCATGTATCGAAGCCCACGACCACGTTGGCGCACGGTACTCATCAGTTCTCCGATGTGGAATTCCCTGACTATCATCTTCAGGCCGACTACTAAACCAAAGCAAATGCCGCAGAAAGTTGTCTTCCCAAAGTCCACAGTAATACGTCCCGAGCATTTCTTTCTCTGCGAAAACGGTCACTATTCCCTCCAGTGCTGCAAACAAGTCTCCTGCATTCGTTAGTTGGCGATGAGTATATTCCCCCACGACCCAAGCCCACTTATCGTGCATCGTGGCTTTTGTGAGTGCTCGTTCGCCGTCTAGAGGAAGCAACAGGTCCTTGAGATGAAAGAAACCATCTTGCACGTTGTACTTCCCAATATCGTCATCCTCTCCAATGCACGCATCCTTGCACTCCCAGTAGCACATTTCAGGGGTAAAATGAACGATTCTGGCGCTCAACGCACGCTCCTGAAATGTCCAGCCCCTTCTTGACAACGGAGTACTCTGAATCTCGTCCTTGAAACTTCGGAAACAGGGAGTAACATGCAACGTTAGAGACCCTCCCCCATCGACTGGCTCATCTAGCGGCCACGGTAGCTCGACGGAGGTCCCATGACGTTCCGATCTCTTGAGAAATAGCCCCGCGGAGGTGTCTGCTGCTCCATCAGCGGCAATCGTGAGGAGAGCCTGTGAGTAAACAGAACCCATTTGTGCAGCCTCGCGGATCCAGTCATCACGGTTGTCTTGAATAATACACAAGGCATCGATCTATAAGTAGTTGGTATCTAGAAGTCGAGTCAAGTGTACAGCATGTCGCAACGTTTCGGGAAGATTCGAGACTTTGATGCCGAGGTTAATATGTGTATCCAGATTCTCCGTCGTAGTGGTAATTGGATTTTTGCGGGGACCCCAGCAGTAGCTAAGTGCGATATAGTCCGAAGTGTCACCCTCTGAAGATAAACGGAGCCGTATGGATTCGTCTCCTACCTTTCCGACATCAAGAACCCGAGTTGGGAGATGGCGACGTCCGATTCGTCTAGACGAAGCCCAGTTTGAACAGTTGGCGTGAGATGAAGCGCATACCGAACGCCAATGTTCAATTGTTTTAACATTTCGGCTATCTCCCGCATGCCTACTCACGATGCGCGAGTCGAATAGATCTTTTGCGTGGGCTGGAGCTCGACGGATGTCGTCTAGAAACCAGTTTCAGCTTTACTCTCTAATTTCATGGTAGCGTTTTCTCCAAAATCTAACACACCTCCATCAAAACCAACATTCAGGCGCGCATATTTCCCAGCCTCAACACACCAAACCTCCAAGCGAGAGCCTCCGAATGCCTGGAAGAAAACACCGGGTTGGTTTGTATTTGGATACGGCCTTCCCGTAGTGCTCTTAGCCTCACGAACAATAAGGGCGCATAAGTCACACGTAAGAGCAGAGGTTCTCAATTCAGCCCACGTGGAATACGTTTGGTAATGATAAGGTTCCTCATGCTCTGGGTATTTGCTGTCACGGAGGTCGTAAAATCGGGGAACCAGCCAAGCAGCTGGAAGGTTTTTGCATTGGATGCAGCGTGTCTCAGCCGAAGGAGCGACCTGGACGGACTCGGATCGACTCATTGAAGGCACCCGTGATGTATTTGGGCTGCAATATAATTAATGACTTGTGCAGATTACCCTGAAAGGCGAAGAGTCGGAGAGATGCGGGGTTCCCTTACCGGCTCAACCTCGGCTTAGGACTAGAGAAGATCAAGGATTTAGCGTGAGCAATATAGAATTTAGTTTAAAGGAGTTGGAATATATAAAAATAATAAATATTAATAAAGTCGCTGTAGAAGATATTAAATAGTTAAATAAAAAAAAAAGAAAGATTAAATAAATGTATTATAAGTGTTATAATTTAAATTACTTTATAATAAAATGCCTTTAACTGTTAAATTTTAAATTAAACAAGCAAATAATTAACGTATTCCACAAGTGAGTGGACTACCCAAGCCAGTGGACTACTTTCCGCCATACTCTACATGAAACCTTCGACTAAGCTACCAAATTGTAACGGTTGTACAAGACCGTTGTACCATAGGGCAAAAGATTAGTTAATAACCGTTATTGTGGCACTTAAGAAGAGTTTTAGGAATGAACCGTCAATATGTCCCCCTCTTAGCTATCTAATACGTATCTTCAACTAAGGAGAGTTTTCATACTAAGGGGCTTGCATAAAAGCTCTTAGGACTCTCACGGAATCCCAATATGTTCTCAGCATACGCCCAGGACCCTTGCGGCCTTGGCTCGTAATATATGTATTCGTTAACGTAAAATTGTTTTATAGTTCTTAGGCTTCTTAGCTTTATTATTAATAAGAAAGTTACTGAGAAGACTAAGGTATAAAAGAAAGGTCCATGAGATAAGTATTTCCGCTTTTGTCAATTGCAACCTTTGCTAACTCCGCAGAATGGGTTAGTCCCCGTCTCAAGTCTTAAATACATATTACAAAACAGCTACAGTAGCCTGTATCAATCCCCTCACGCCCGCAGATAGAATATAATTTCTACTTGCCAGCATTCTTTTACTAGCTGGGGAGAAGTCAATTGCGTCCCAATATGCACCCTAATTAATTTATGGATAACCCTTATTGGACTAATAGCTGAAACTTTTATTAGGACAAGAGCAGTTATATCATATTGTATAGGATGAAATCGAGACAATATGCAGGATTTCCACTTGTTGCAGGGCCAATTTTCACGAGGGAGGCTAGGAAATGCTATTTGGTAATGGAATACAATCCCAGACGCCAGTTCACCGGCCAAGGCCCCCTCATTCATATTTCCTCTAAGCGAATAATAGAAGAATTGACGTCTAGTTTCTATATTCCCGTTGGTGTACTAGTAGTTACCGTAGTAACCATAGAGTCACGATTGCTTTAGCCAATATGGTCGCTGTAGTCGCCATAGATTTTGATTAACACATAATGAGCAATCGGCTTAATCATTCCAGAGCCTCAGCTACATTCAATTACCACTCTAGCCCCGTTTACATCTCGTCTACATTTTCTCCCTCGCTTTGTTTCCTACATATTCGTCAACTGGCTTTACCGTAGTATCCTAATGTTTCTTCTTCCAGCTTAGGCTAATTAAGGCGAATAATGGGACGCAAGCGCCATCCAAGGCCGTTTTTAATCATCCATGTGCTTTTTTTTCTTTCTACATCTCTCGGTGCATAAACCACTGATGAAATCTGATACAATACTATAGCTTTGGCAATATACTATTAGTTCGTTTAATTGGGTCGAGAAATAAACCCTAGCCTTCAAAAATCTTCACCTAGCTTGGTTACTGTCACTGTTGACACTTCTGGAGCAGTAATTTCGATGCCGCGTTGTTGCCGACAGCCATGGCCGTATTAAATTGCTTATAGATCATACTTTATGCACGAAATAGCCCCGATGAGGGAAATTTGCAAACAGTAGAGAAAGGGTGAAAACAGGCAGGGGAGAAAAAGGATATCGAAATTAGACTACCGCGACAAGAGACTACCAATATAATAACATCATCCTAAAGAATCACTCCTTATCGTATTACTTTTGGACAAAATTATCAAAACACTGTCATCCATGAGCTTCATCGAACTATACAAGGATACGTGGACGCAAAACGAGGCACTTTCCGCTTGGTTGCGATTGACATTGACTTGATGTGGGAACGAGGCTCGTTCTGGCCCACAAATTTAGAGCTATATTCTATTGGAAATGATGGTTCAAGCTTAAATCTTAGAACCAGACGCGTTCTTCTTGAAACTCATAGAGTAGGAGAAACCCCAGCAGGTACGGGACTCAACCAGTTGAGCAACCACATCATTAAAAGAACAAGACCAACCCTTGCTTGCGGAGAGTGTACAATGAATTTCACAGAATTGATTAACTCCGTAGAGTCGTTCATCCTGATTCGGGTGAGATATTTGTTGGTGCTTGCGCCATCGAACAGAGATTCATTGTGAAACCCTTGCCCATCGGTTTCGTCACTGGAACGATAGGTAGCATCTTTATCCAGACTATCTAGGGGTACCACGGATATGGTGTCTGGTTTAGGAGATGTCCCTAAAATGATTTCAACGAGACCCCTGGTGGCTGAGCTTGTCATGGAGCTGATCCAGAAAAAGACAGGGATGATAATGATAAGAGACCTCCATCGGTCTACAAGAGTTCCGTCGCCCTTGAATGCACCAATGAGAAGGACCCCATACGAATCGGCCGCTAGGAAGAGGTGAAATTGAAGAGCGTAAGCCTCTAAGTAATATTTGCCAAGCCATGACATTGCCTTCGAGTGGTGGTTTCGGAGCAGAGGTGAAGCGTTTCGAATGGTAACAAAGGCAACTATAGGGATAATTGATAGGTGTGGGGTGCTCAAAGGAACTTGCTCTGTAAAGCAAGCATACCAATAGCCATAAATGACCATGATACTGACTAGAGCTAGACAGTATTTTAGCGTTGGTTTTAGAGCTTCATTCATCTTTAGATTCGCGATGGCCAAAATCATTCCAAAATAGACAACAAGAATACCTGCTGACACTTGTTCATCCCACTCCTCAGGACTCCATCGGATGCCACATGTGATGCGGAGCACGAAGAAAGTCCAGCGAGTGAGCGGCGTTGCAAGCATGATACCAACAAGGGCAGCGGATATACAAATCTTGGATAGCAACAGCTGAATATCCATGTTGAGAGTTTTATGGCCTATAGCCATAGTAGCATAGACAACTGTAAACCAGAAGCTAATAAGCGGTGGAAGGGAATAGAACATATAGGTTGTGTTCATAAAATAAGCTAGAGAGCAGCTTAGAAGATTAAGCCGCAACATAACAGTTGCGACTCGATTAAGAGAAAAGTCCCGTTTAAGCATAAAGAAGGTTGTATGCTCATATCCAGTTAAGAAGAGATAAGCCGCAATAAGAGTTCGGACTGACAACTTTGCATCAGTCCAGTGAGAAATAAGAATCACAAGCAGCATCCAGCCTTTCCATTCTTCAGTCTGATATCGACTAAGAAATGGCTGATTAGTGTCGATAACCGGAGCGCTAGGGTTTAGAGATGATGTCCGTGATCTGCGTATCGTTGCGAGAGCTCCAACAGCGCTGATCGAACAAAGAATACCGAAGTCTGTAGAAGACCGTAGTTTGGCAGCCTTGGCCATTATTTGCGTGCGGTCGGCATAGTAACACATCAGTAGTGCCATAAAGAACGTCCCGATATTCGTGTTAAGAAATGTCCATCGAGGCGATGAGCGATAAGCCAGACAGTCCCAACCTTCGCAGACAAGACAGGCTACTAGATAGGTAAGGCTAATAGCTACCAAACTTAGTTGGACGGCTGGTTTAACGCCATAGTCAGTACAGCACGTTCGGTTGTACGGAAATCCATTTAAACGGTCGAGTTTGGCGTTGCAACGGAGGTTCAGGAGTATATTGGCTTTGGCCTCAACAACAACCTCAATGGCGTGCCAACCAGTGCTATAAGGGTCCCTCACGGCCTTGGTTTGATTAACAAAAAGTTTCGGGATAGCCCACACAAGGTGGAAGTTCCAGTCTCCAGTAGTCTGATGTAGCCAATTTTGGAGAGCAATCACAGCTTGAGCCTGTCTAGATTTGCTTTCCATCGCTTCGGTATCGTTTCCTAGATACCATGGCCCGGCAGGAGGCGCAAAGAATATCTGGTCCCTAATCCCTTCATATGGGTCCATAGGGTCGACTATGAAGTTTGATTTCTGTGTTCCCACAAGTTCGGATAGATTGGAAATGGCAACAGCATACTTTTCAACTTTTTCTTCTACAGCGTGTTCTGATCTAGTGTACCATGCACCGGAAGAGAAGAAGACAAGTGGTGGTAGAGGTCGGTTATTATCAGATGTAGAACTTGCCCGAGCGTTGCTGATTCGTTGAAGTGTCTCTACCAACGACTCCCCTCCGAACGTTAGGGTGCTTTCCCGTTCGGAGTGTCCCAGTGTCCGAAGGAAGGGGTTCCATATCGCCTCGATCTTGACTTCGTCCCACGTGAAATTTCCGGTCTCGTGTCTGTTAGCGAACATTTCTCGATCCAGGATCGCTTGGCTTCTGTTTAGCTATAACACAACGTTAGTATCAATAACCTTCTTGAGAAGTAACATAGACAGATGGAAATGTGGTCTTTTACTTACTAGACGGCCTATACCAAAGCCTAGATTCCGCGAAGTCGAGTCTCCACTAAGCAAAATAGGTCGATCTTCCAGACACTGCTGAATTTCGACAGAGGTATAATTGTGAAACAAGCAGCCATCTGGTTGCCAATTTTCGAAAGGCAATCGGTCCCCATTTTCATCCGGCGGATCAATCCAGCGCCCGGTTTCGAGGACACTACGGCAACGATAAGGATCGTCTCCAGGAAGAAATGTCCTGTAAGCAATGGAAACGAGAAATAGTATTCCCACACTAATAGATGTGATTCTAGAAACCCAAGAGGCCATATTTGCTTTCATCAAAGGCAGATAAGAAGCAAATTACTCTTGGCTCCCTAAACTAATTCCTTTCATCAAGAAAAAGGCCACAGTTTGGGAAAGTAGGCACGAAGGAATGATTTAAACCAGGCTAAGAAAAGGTTTAGTCTTTGTGAAGAGTTGAATCAGGAATAAGAGAGAAATATGATCCTGTTATGATCTTGGTAGTAAAATTAGACCTACTTGAGAGAGGAGAGGAACTACCATGTGAGGATTGCAAGGAGCCAGATGATATCGATTTTAAACCGAATAAAAGGAAACCAAAAAAATTTGAGAGAACACACCAAGATCTCTCCATTTTCAAAGCGGAACCGGCTATGTGTGGCTTAGTGGCGCTAAGTGGGACCCGTAATAGGGGTTAAACAGGAGATAAATAAGAGTTAGGAAAAGAGAAGCAAGATCTAGATCAACAACCGTAAAATACCATAACGGAGACAGACTCACCATATCAAATAGACCCTTCTTTGCAAGACAGTTCGTTCTAGATATAACAAGTCGTCGAATCCAGCTGCTGAGTTTCTAACACTGGGATTCTAATTGCCTGAACGTGCCCTAAGTGGATCGTCATGTTCGGTACAGTGTACTCCATTCAGGTTGTTCAATAGCTCTGCGACTATCGATTTTTAATCTATCTTTGGGACCCACTCTCTTATATCTTTGACTGTCGTAAGGCTCCAGCACTGTATCTATCAACCTATACCTGCCTACCAATGTAGCTGTTTACGGTCTCTCTCAGACGTTCTTTTCGTTCTTGTAATTTCGAGGGATCTGTTTGAGTGCCGAAATTTCTAGCTATTAGAGCCCTGCCTTTATCTGCATAGCTGAAATAGCCCTCATCAGAATAGTAAACATCCCTCCAGTTATTCTTCTGTGGCCTCTTTGCAAGGGCTGCTACTCCCCACACGAGCGGGCGTTCAGCTTCTCTTTTCGATTCACATTGTTGAGTTAGACGCTTACAGGGCCCTTTAGTACGAGCAGCTCGTCGGATGCTCTGATCAGTTACATCTTATCAATCACGGATTCAAGACTGTGCTTTTCCCACAGAGCTGCTTTGCTTCAAGGCCCTCATCTTTATACAAATCCTCTAGCATATCTGTCAGTCTCAGAAAGGTTTCTCTTGCGGACGTGTTTTTTTGGAAGGTCGGATTTATTGTGACGCCTTCGATTAAAAGAGCCGAAGATAATCCGCCCTGAGTAGCCAAAATGGTGAAATGATCAGTCTTCTGAAATACACAGACCCTTGGCTTAGTGGAACTCATAGGCACATCTCATCTAGGCCTCCTGGGGTGTCGTAATGTGCGTATACTATCTTGAATGAAGGAAGGAAGCCATGTATGTGTTGTGCTGTGTATGGGGGGGGACGTGGTGTGACCCTTTTTTTCATATCATTTTGACAACTTAGACCCCTGTAGATAGCCACCATGTTCCAGTTCAATCAGAAGCATGTGCACACCATAAATCTGCATAATATCGCTTCTTTCGAGCTTAGCGTATTGGTGTCAATAAGTTGCCCAAGAGCTGAGATGAGACAGTACTATTGTCTAAACAGATCAGAATTACTGAGATCACTTTTCTCTAAGAGGGAAGAGGCACGCTGGATCTAGCCATCCCTATCGCAAAGTTGCTAGCTTGCGCATTATTGAGTGATAACCAGAGCTAGCTCTCTACTGATTGTCACAGGCTTGGTCGCTGTGGCCGTATTAGAGATCCCAGTTAGCCGATAGTGCCCCGTAGCCTAAGAACGCAAACACTTTGGAATATACGGTCGTTGCACATGGACCAAGGGCTCATCATATTCTGTTCGTGATAATTCTGTCAAAGCACGAATACCTATGCAACTATGTTCAATGGTTTCGACACGTGTATTGTATTCACCATCAAGAGACCCCCAAGGGCTAGCTCAGGCTGCCGATCGCAGGATGCTGTCGATATCGCCTACATCTGAAACATTCGATATACAGCTATTTGGACTGATTTGTTGTGCATTCCACAAGAAGGCCGTGAAGAGTCTGACCAGCAATCTCGAAAATATGGCTTTCATCCATGAAAGTGCATACTTAACGATTGCTGTACTGGTCGCAATATCTGGTACCAAGGGCTGTTTTTGACGATCCGCACATAAATTCTTTGTAAAGGTACTGTGCGTTCTTGAACTGTCAGAGCCAGGTATGATGCACTTTAGCATTTGGGAAAATAAGGGAGAGAACAAAATGATCGATTCGCCACTCAATCGACGAGGATGGGTTCCGTGGGAACGTAATTTTTCTCAGCGCACTACTCATTCCGCTGCAAACCAGATGCACTAGGAGTGCGACAAAGGTTTCGCCGGCAAGGATGGATTGGATGCACAAGGCTTCATAGAGCTGAAATACTCAACATGGTCGTTTGTATGCTGTATCTTGAATGACTTCTGAGGTTTTTGGACAGATCCAGAGCTAGCCTACGGATCGGCGTTTTAACAAGAATGTCCATCTGTATAATACTTGGTCCTACAACGTCACGTATTATTCTAGGTGTGTTGTACGAGATTGCCCGGGACCCGGGTGAGGCAACCTAGATAGTCTGAGACAACGAGCCCGCAAGGGCTCGAGACCGGATACAGC